>JAYJMH010005563.1:0-100919 GCA_036873815.1 Phacellophora camtschatica | reverse complement strand
TTTTATTTCATTTAGCTTGAAAATGATGTTAAGATGACATCAAAACGTCGCTCATTATTATCGTTAATATTTATAATAAATGTTACAAAAATAACATTCTTATTAGAAATGAGTCTGAAATAATAGTCTTCAAATCCCCATAGGGGCTTGCTCCACAATACATGTGTGACATTTTCACAAAAAATTCGCAACCCTCACCTTATAGCCTCCGTAATACTGATGTAACAGGAAATCACTTGCATGATTACGTCCCTGTGTAACCAAATTCTCGTTATTGTAAGAACACTTTCCTTTGTCTGTCAATACGTCAATCATCTTTTGTTTCGCATTAGTATGTAAAGTTTGATATAATAATTTGTAAGGATCTCTTAAATTGAAGAATAAGCTGTAAACATGTAATTTGTGTCTCGTTCTAAAACCTCTCGCATTCATGTGTCGAGCACAGATTTCGACCATTGCACTGAGATTTGAGGCAACCAATGAAAAATCAACAAATGGCCAAAAATGGTTTTTCGTACGGGAGAGTAAAGTTGCGGAATGGCCTCTCAGCTGAATCAAAGGAGGCATCCTCCCTAAATATCTTTAAATTTATAATTTAGGTACTGGTGGCCGGCGTGGCCTGGTGGCTGGATGTGGATCAGTGCTTGCTGTCGGTGTTTCCGTGTTTGTGCATATTTGTGGACGGCTTTGGGTTTACAGGGCTCTGCGCTGTCGGGTCTCCATTTCCCGGTGGCTATGCACTCGGCCCAACTTTTGGGCTGGGGCTTAGTCGTTGGGGGGAGATTTGGCATTTCGGGGCCCTATTGGCCTGAGGTTGTCTGCGAGGGGCATGGGAGCGCTGTTGTTGTTCTTGGCTTGTGTTCGGCTATAATTTCTTGCTGTGATTTACTCTTTTCTTTAATTGAAGGTTTTTAAATATTGTAAATAGATTTTGAATTATCAAGTCTTTAGTAAACGTTTTTAACCCTAGATTTATTGTAATTTGATTTTAGATTCTATTTTCATGGGTATGGGAGGGCCCCTTGAAACTCAGCGTTTGTGTTAAAGATAAATCATGTACTGGTTCCCGATTAGAAGTGCATGCTCATAAAAGAGTAAAACTTGAATCAATTGTCATATAAGTTGAACTTACTTAATATGGATGTCCGAGACAATGGGGGTTGTTTTTCAAAACTATGAACAAGCATAAAGGTGCTTTGGAGCCTTTATTGCACACAGATTTCAGATTCAGATTTTCATTTTTCCATCAATAGCCTAGTACACAGGACGTTTCCCGATAATGTTCGAGTCAATGAGGCGACGTTTCCCGATAATGTTCGAGTCAATGAGGCTTAACTTTAAGGCTTTTCCAGGCTTACACACAGCTATTTGTGTTTGATGTGGTTTGTACATTGCCGGTACAACTTTTGCTCGGTAACCCGTGGCAAGGTAGGTCTACCGCAATTGCCACATAAGGACCACGGTTGCATCTTGTAACCACAGTGCGTTTACACGGGAGATTTATTCGCGGTACTCCGATCTATCTTTGCCAGAAAACTACAGTGTGAACGGGGCCTAAGTTCATATCAAAATGAAGTTAAGTATGTGGAACTTATTTGTCACTCTAAGGCCATGACCTCTGATTACCGTTGACAGTTTTCATTAACCTGATACCCATCGGTTCATGTTACGCCTTTCATGAAAGTTGATATGATCTGGAGACAGTGGAGGGCGGAGAAGAGGCGATTGTTTCAAATTGATTGACAGCTTAAGTGCGTGGAGGCGGGGCGATTTCTCTTTATTGTTACTGAAACCTCATCCGCGATTGGTCGACACATGACAAGTACATAGATCGAACCTGGAGCTATATCAACCTTGCATATTTTTTTCCAGGCTAATTGACTAAGGTAAAACAACGAAGAGCTACGCATAACGAAGAGCTGGCCAGCAGGACCGAACCAAATTCCAAGTAGCATAACTGCGCAGCATTACTACTGTCCGTGACTGTGAACATTGGACGTGCAAAAGACTATCTAAACATTGGGCAATGCATTCGATAATGTTTCGTTGCTTTTTGAGCGTAATAGTTTGCACAGTTTGGCCTGTGAACACGATCTCTCTGGATTTTCGTCAAGTCAAAAAGCAGATCGAGATGCAAGATTTTGTTACGAGTGATTTACAACGGCTCGTCGTGGACAAACAAAAGCCAAGAAAAGCTGGATGCTTAGGGTGTCTCGATATGAAGAAAAACACCAAAGAATACGATATGTACTTGGAATACATCAAGGCAGATATTCTTGCAAAGCTTGGCATGAAGAATCGACCGCGAAGGTCGTTTCCGAGATCTGAAATTCCAGCACCAGTAATCGATAGGAGCTTGTTGAAAGAGGATGTGCATGCAAGCAGCAAAAATCAACTGAATAATCAGCTTTTTATCATTGGAGATCAAGGTTAGTATAATGTATATTATGGAGTTTAGTGTTGCTAGCTTATTTGGAATTTTTAGAAGGCTTATGGGGTTTTATGAGACAGGTAAATTATGTGGAACTGTTAAAATAAAACTGGGAACATTTTAAAAGGAGCATTGGAACGTCTGAAAAACTCTCGGTCAAGGCATGGTTAGTAGAAGAGGAACCCACCTCTATTAATCATGGTCAAGGGTGCAAGGAATAATGCAGTTTTTAGAAGAAAGACATATTTTTTTACGTGCTGTCATCAGCACTAGTTTACTTAATTTGTATTTTTTTGGTGAGGGGAAAAACGGCAAAAATGAATTTTTACATCACAGAAAATGGGTGCAATTTTAAACACACAATTTTATAAATCAAAAGGCTGATTTTAACGAACCAACAACTGCAGATAGAAAATAAAACATAGAAATTTATTTTTCCGCCAAAAATTTATTTTTCAACACTAAAATTACTGAATGATTCAAAACGACTTTATTTGTTGGCAGTAGGGCTACAAATTTGATAAAATCTTTAATAATTAAATAATTAAAAACGATTTTGTTTTCGTGGTGTGGAGCTTATCCTTTTGTGTTATCCAAAATTCTTCAAAAACTTTCTTTATTTGTTGAGATTTTTTGTGTTTTCCAGATAATATAAACTGTAACTTCCCCCATTGTTGTCAACCTTCTTTGTTGAAAAGGTCTGAAATCCAATCTGTATTGATAAATGTACGTCATGCTGCATATTTCAGAACAAGGAAACGACGTTGAAACTGCCAAAATGTGGTTTATTTCCAAATACATTCGTAAGTTTCGTTCTCAATATCATGTTGCATAATGCCAGATTTTCCTTCCGTGATTCCGTCATGTTTCCTGTCAAATTCAAACGCGATTATTGAAACAGAAAGGTTTTTGAAATTATGCTCGAATTTTGAAATGCTTCTTGGAAGCGTTTTGAAGTTATAATTACTGATAGTGGCAAAAATTATCATCAGCCCTATTTTTAGTGTACTGATATTTTAGATAGAAACAGAAACTTTGATAGAAACTTTAATTTTTTATAAATTTCTTGATTTGAGATTTTACTAAAATACTAATGTGTGTCTATATCATTAAAATGGAGTCCAGAAAAGTCACGGCTCCTCGGCTGCGAGCCGGAGGAAGGTTTTTCCAGTTAACATCTTATTTGACGAAGGTTTAATAATTTTTGTAACAAGCATGGTTTGAGGAAACTTTTGAGCTGCTTTGCGAAACATTTTTATACAGTATATATAATAATACTACATAGTAAGTGAGGAAGGTTTAATATATGAAATTTGGAACCAGAGGAAGGTTGGAATTTTTCCTGAACTCTGCATTAAAACATTAATTAATATGGAATGTTGGAAAGTTGAAACTTTAAAGAGTTGAAGTGTACAGTTAACATTGACAAGGCAGCGCACTTTCAAACTCTGTTTTCCGAAAATTGATTTAGGACAGGTCCATTTGCCAAACCGAATTTTACCTTTATCGTTTTATGGTTGCAAATGGCGGTTGCAAAATGGATGATTCCATCTTGCCAAAAGAAAAATGTGACTGGTAAGAGTACAATTTCAACTTGATATATTTCTTTAAGTAACCATAGGGAGTTTTCGCGTTTTCAAGGGAAGCGTTTCGTGTATTGGAGAGAAGCTTTTCGTGTATTCGAGGGAAGCTTTTCGTGTATTCGAAGGGAGTTTTTCGCGTTATCTGTTCAAAACGTTCGGCCT
This sequence comes from Phacellophora camtschatica, assembly GCA_036873815.1. Lineage (NCBI taxonomy): Eukaryota > Metazoa > Cnidaria > Scyphozoa > Semaeostomeae > Ulmaridae > Phacellophora > Phacellophora camtschatica. The sequence continues at coordinate 96,743 of JAYJMH010005563.1, read as the reverse complement.
ACAGCCGGAACAATATTTTGTAACTTTTGTAAAGCGTTTTCAATCAGCAATACAAAAAAAAGCAATTGAAATTAGCCAAGTTTGAGCAGAGTATAAAGGGAAAACGTGTCAATTTGTGTCAATTTGTGATTAAACTGTTTGCTTTTGGAGCTTTCGCAATATTAAGAAGTGTGAAAGAATATACGGTAGCCAATCCCATGGCAGGAACATTTGTCTCATCAAAATTGGAAAGAACAACCGTCCCCAATCTTTCCAGCTTACCTCTGCTCATTTTTCTACATACACGTGTACATATCTGATCTGCACGTGTATAATGTGACCATCACAAGGATAACGCTACATTGGTATTGACTTTAGCAAAAGCAATTTCATTATTAAATTACTGAGAAAAGCCTTTGAGACTCTTTGAGAAAATCCTGGCTTTTGTGTGATTATCGCATTCGCAAGATGCACCTTCTAAAACGATTTCAGTTTTGGCCATTTCTACAAAAGCTTAGAATAGGTGTGGTAGCCATTGCGTTTATTGAGAAGCTCAGCTTTGTGGCCTAACCCAAAGAAAGAATAAATTAGCAGATAAAACGTTGTATTATGGCCACACCTTGAAGTGTTTTAATGCCTATTAATTTATTAAATCTTTTTCAAAATTATGTATCACTGCGGGTATCATTTGGCTTTTCACATCTTTGCATTATTTTTAGGCTTATTTGGCAATTTTAGCTATTAAATGGTTCCTGAAATTTACGTCTTGCGTAAAAGATCTCGCCAATCTCACGTGTGGACTTGCAAACAATAATTTATAAATTTTCGCTTGCAAAATATGGTTGCGCAATGGATTTTGTAGCGTTCCTGGATGCAACTGATGGATTTTTTACCAATTTTCGCTAGTAAAAGTCTCTTAAAAGTTTCTTAATTGTATATGAAAAATTCCATTTTTTATTATGCATTCTTTTTCTTCAACAAAAATATTACAAAAACTGGTTATATATTTTAGATGATAAAAAGTCTTCACTGAATCAACCATCTAACATCATTTAACAGCATTTTGTAATCTTAACTAAAAATTTCAAAAGTTTCTTAGCAATTTTTCATTCACTAGTAAAAGTTTCTTAAATTTTCGTGTACTTCGCAACTGTCGTCGAGTAACCATTGCTCACTCATTGTGGCGTTCGAAGTCAAAGTCACTAAACATTTGCCAGAATAAATATCAAAATTCACTTTACTGAAGAAACTGAATGTTTTCGGTGGCATATTTGTTGCTTTTTGTCATTTTTTCTAAATCCGAAGTTGCAGCCTAGTTTTCATCAAATGCTTGCTTCATTGAAATTGTTGCTTAGCTTCATCTAACCCTTACCTATTACGTATTATAATTCATAAATTTTCGAAATTGCAACATTCTTATTCTACTTTTGTGATGGTGTGTAGTTGATAAAAAGCTTCCTCAATTCTTTAATCAATCATTACCTATTACGTATTATAATTCATAAATTTTCGAAATTGCAACATTCTTATTTTACTTTTGTGATGTGGTGTGTAGTTCATAAAAATCTTCCTCAATTTTTCAATAAATTTTGAAATTAAGTGTCATATTTCTTGAATGCAATATAATTTTTCTGTAAGTCATGCGAATCTACCACGTGGGACTTTATTATATTTAAAAACCACAGCCGAGCTGAATAGATGTAAATAATGCTGTCTGACACTAATAACCTAACAGAACCAAATCTTTTGTCGCATATTTACATCATGGTTTTCAAACCAGTAGCGTAGGAACCGGGGGCCCAGGGCCCGTGCCTCTTTCCCCCCAAATTAATTGCAGAGTAACACGTACCCCATTTTGACTGAAAAGTGCCCTTCTCCTTTGAAATATATAATCAGCTGTGCCCCTGTTTATAAAGATTTTTGTCTGAAAAGTGCCTGTTTTCTGTGAAACATGTAACCAAATATGTCCACTTACATGCTGGTTAAATCTTATTCATTTTTCAGTACTTTAATTGCGTTCCCTAAAACAACGAAACATTACACCTCTTTCTTTGCGCCTTTTCACTTTTGAAAACGTCCCTACGCCCCCATTCCAAATCATGTTCACAATAAATTTTTTGGTGGTACTTTGGCATGTATACATTTATACCATTGAATTTTGTCTGTATAAACTTTCGCAGACAATTTTTTTAATTTTGCAAAGTTTTGACTTTAGCCAATGGCAATAACAAAATTTAGATTTACAGGTAAATGACAAAATGATTTTTGAAGAACACAGGTTGACCTCATTTTCGTACATATGACATTAATGTTGTGTTTCATTCCAAATCACCCAGCATTAAGGACAATTTTTAATATCTTACCCAATATTGAAGCGTTTTTGCTAAAAATCGTACCCATTTTTTGGGAATTTACTACCTTCAAACCCACCCTTATGGGGGGTACATACCCGTACCCATATATTAGGGTGTACCTTCCCCCCCCCCCCCCCCCTCGGGAACATTGGTTGATTAGAAACCAAGTAGATTCTGGCGGGAACGTTGTATGTAATTATTAGTTAGCAGATGGTTTGCAATCTCACTTCGACTCACTTTTACATCCAAATTCGAGTCCAAATTAGCTATGGAATCTTGCTAATGATCTCGTTTGTTTAAGCATACATTTTCACACACTTTCGTTTACATGATCATTCAATTGTATTCCTTTAGGGCAATCAACGTGAGCTTGTTGGGAGCAAGAGACAGTGTAAGAGAGCTTTAGGCGAATGCTAAAACAGTTGACTTGGCTAATATATCGCTTTCAAAATTTATCATCACAATACTTCTTAGTTGAATTTTCTAAATTTGGTTCAGTTAACTAAGGCTAAATTTTTTAAACATTCTCATCACCCTGCTAATTTTGTAGTGAAAATTTGTTCTGTAATTCTTAACTTCGTCTTAAGGAGTATGTAATTTGTTTTCAATGGACTCTCTACTTGGAGAGGCTTCCATAGGTAATTCGTCGCCCCATTAGAAATTAAATCGCATAAAGTAATCGCAAGGATCATTGTCCTAAACTACCAATTAGTTGTGCTACATTATTACGGAAAAGTTTTTCGTTTATTTTTATTTAGTTTCTATCAATTGTCTAATTTATTACTATAGCAAAATGTACAGCAGTTTCAGAACAAACCTGCATAAAAATTCTATATAAAAATCCTGCAAAAAATTCTTTATTTTTGGGTCTTAAGCATGGTTCTTAATCTGCCCCCTTCGAAAACATTGTTGCGGCCACGTGGAACTCAGGCTCATGTGATTTTGAGAACTTCTCGTGAATGCTTTTGACGTTTTTGGGTACTTGCTGACAAATTATTAATTCAGAGTACATACGTGTTGAAAGTATTTTGAAGCTGTTTCAAATACGCAATGTTTTCGTCAGTAAATTTGTTTTAAGACGAATTGTAGAACCAGCACAAATCCGCATGCAATATCCTACCCGTTTTTTCTCAGAACTTTAAAAACTTAAAAAGAACTTTCATTGGAAACGCCAGGCTGAGATTTGGGTTAATTTTTTGTATCTCAAAAATTACTTACTTTCAGTACATAAAAGTATGCAGTCGTTAAGCGCTTGACCTGGAACACGCTTTAAACAGATTGTGGACAGGGTGGGGGTAGCAAATTTGTAAAAATAATTCAAGTGAATAAGAACAAATCCAGACTGAAACCGAAGCAAGGTTTAAGAACCTTCTACTGCAATTTTTGAATTTTGCCCCCTCTAAATAGGAACTTTGCCCCTTTTTTGTCTAATTTTCATATTTCAATGAATACCAAGCTACTGCTGCTATTGTACACACCAATCCCGTATCCTTTCGGATATCGGTTATTGGCTGGATGTGCATGCCTACTCCAGTACCGCGTCGTATCAGCTCCTCAAATCCCTCAGTCATGTGGCCACGCTGCGTCGTATGAAGACTTTAAATCTCTCAAACTAAAAATTTTATATAAATGAAACTTAGAGTAAAACATTTAATTGTTATGTGCATGCTTTTTGTACATTTTATATTGAGTGAAAATTTGTTGTGTGATGAAAGTTATAAGATTGTTTCTCTTTCTAAATTTTTAGTTGCGACAGTATTTGTACTACAGACACCCTGATTTTCTTTTTATATTTGTTAAATAAATAAGAACTTATTGCAGGCTGACTTGCACAAATCTAGGTTCTTTCTTGTATGCGGGTTTTTACCGCACTGTTTTACAAAATGGAAGATAATTTCTTGACAACACTCTATAGTCAAGAAATTATCTTCCCTTGTAAAAAACTGCATCACAGTCGAGGTATCACAATTAACTCAGTGCAAATTTCTCCCTTCACGTAATGTGCCGTTTTTAGGGCCGACGAGAGAAATGACGCCCCCCTTCCCTGAAAAAATAAAGTTTCGATGGTCTTATTTTACTGCACTTACTTTCATTTATTTTTGTTTTTTTTTATTCACTCGAGCCCCTGAATTTAGCAGCTGTCGACTGCGGTCCCAGGGGGCAGTTGTCCCCTTTACTATCATATCACTGCACAGCCGGGAAAATAATAGAATAGTCAAGTTTCAAACATCTAACAAAACAATGAGTATTTTATTAAAACAATGCTGTTCGTTTTTATAAAAATAGCCATTGTTTTGAAGACAATGATTCTTAAAATTGCTGACACCTTTTTCCCGATAAATCGGACATTTTTTAAAAGGTCGTTTAACAAAAGGTACAGGGAATAATTGGGACAAAAAATACTTGAGGAAAATTTGTTGTCACTGAAAAAGGTTTCACACAAAATTTACTTCATTATACATGATTGAAAACATGAAACGATTGAAAAAATATGGATGAAATTTGTACACCTTCTTTAAGATGAATCGGATATCTTTTGAACGGAATTTTGACAAAATTTCGAGAAACTAAATGGGACAAGGAGTTTGATGAAAATTTAGAAGAAGGCTTTATTATGTTGCATATACTTTGTCTCTAAAGCATTCCAAAAGGACCCGCTTTTAAGGAACACGCTGCAAACGTATTAATGTGTCTCTTTATAATTCTTTTTATGTGTGTGCAATTTGACTGTGGCCAATGCTATTTGTTTTTGCATCAATGTGGGAGGGGCGCCTCTGGGCGATGAGACCTGAGAACAATTTTATCAACTTAGATATTGTTGTGGCTCCTTTAGATTGTTACAATGGTACCAGAAATGGAGACAATATTATTGAAAGAGTTTATCACCAAAAAATAAGCAGTTTTGCGCAATTGCAACGGCAAGTTTTCTAAAGCAAAATGTGTTGGTCTTAAGGACTATAAAGTGATTTTCTATTGCTTTGAGCAAATGATACAATATTGTCAAATCTTATTCAAAGGACAGCGGGGCCGTACTGAGAGGGTGGGCTAAAGCCCCTCCACTTTTCTGGAAAATTCTTGCTTTTTCTATTGTGGTTACACAACATACATTTCAAACAGAGTTCAATCGAGCTTTTATCCCCCCACCTCACTTTTAAGACGCTTCGCCGCTCCTGTTAAATAACCTATTGCAAATGATTGAGTTTGAAGGAGTGAAATCATTTTGTTTGAGAGAGTTGAAAATTTTTCGAAAAGATACGGCAGATGAAGGCCTAAAATGTGTGCAAGTAAAGTTTGTTCTCAGACACATGTTATTACTGATGAAGGATTGTTGATGAAATCTCTTTCAAATAAAATAGAGAAGGGGAGAGGGGAAAATGAGACTTGCTGCAGGTCTGGTATTGAGCTTTCTCCAGAATGTTATGAGGGGTTTCAAGTTTCTATATGATATGCGGCGTGGCCACATGATTGAGGGGTTAGAAACTGGAGAAAGCATGGACATTCAGCCAACAACCAATATCCGAAAGGAAAGCCTAACAAATTAAAGATATTTTGGTTATTTATATTGCTAAATATTGCTCCACGTCAAACTTTTATATCTTTTATAACTTATGCTGCTATTTTAATTTTAGCAAGCAATGATGTTTGCCCTGAACGAGATTGCTTTATCTTCAAATTCAAGAAGAAAGCTTTCGCCAATGGTGGAGAACTAAAATCATTGCAAATTTGGGTTTATTCTTTGTTGACCGAGTCAAAAACCAGGCCCGTCAATCGATTAAAGATATCTGTGACGCAGATAAGAAGACGAGGCAACATTTCACATTGGGAACAAGACAAATCAAACCTTCTTGTGAGCATGATTCATCCTGGTGATGTAGGATGGCTAGGTATGTCTTCATTTCTTTTTTTTTCTTTTTGCTTAAACTTTTATTCGTTCGTTTGTTCGTTCGTTCGTTCGTTCGTTCGTTCGTTCGTTTGTTTGTTCGTTCGTTCGTTCGTTCGTTCGTTCGTTCGTTCGTTCGTTCGTTCGTTCGTTCGTTCGTTCGTTCGTTCGTTCGCTATTAATCAATTCAATAGGTGTATGTAAAAAGTTATTTTCAATTAGCTATGTAATACTATCTATGCATCCACTAACTGTAAAAACAGAATTTAACAAAATCTTTCGAGCAATTTTGTGTGTGTAAGTTTTAGGTTAAATTAAATCAAATTGAATCAGTGCAGTGCATTGCATTTCAAACAAAAGATGTATATACTACGAATGTTTTGTTTTTTTTCTTTTTATTCGGTCGCCTTTTTCGTTGTTCATCGTTAAAGATTTTTTGGAGTTAAAAAAAGAAATATGATGCAAAGAAATCTTGTCTAACAAATGCTTCTTGTTTTGTAGGTCTTGACAGTAAGAAGACGAAGGACTGGGTATCTAAGCTGGATCCCTACACCGAAGACGTCGATATCTTTTTATCGCTAAAATGTGACGGGTGCACCATTGCACGAAATAACGACAAACGACCGTTCATTGTTTTCAATGTCGCTTACAAACCGAAAAAAATACGAACACGGCGAAACAACGAGTGTTATCCAACGAAGAAACAATGCTGTTTGCAGTCTCTTCGCATAAAATTTTCTGACATCAATTGGGATGATTGGATTGTGCAACCGCAATCATACGAGCCCAACTATTGCCGAGGCAACTGTCGTAGCCTTTCAGTACCCACCTTTGGCTACATCACAGTCATTAAGAAGATCTTCCCGAACAAGTTTGTCTGTTGCTCCCCGAAAACTTATGAAAGTCTCTCAATTTTGTATCATGATGACAAAGATGTGATGTACAAGAAAGTTTTGGAGAACATGACAGTTAAAGAATGTGGTTGCGCGTAACAACGTTTTCCCCCATCTCTACTCGCTGTGCAAGCCCCTAAGCGCATTGAATTGTTTCATGCGAAGTTAGCTGCTAGTTCGTAGATAGATGCTCATTTCATGAAGACCAATGGTCTTAGTAAAATGAAGACCTACATGGTAGCATAGATCCGAGTTTTATGAAAACCGGCACCACTCTGGGTAGCAGATTGGATGTTGCAGAAGTCTGGTATAAGACAAGCTGATGCTGAAGGTAACATTTTTTGTGACAACTTCTGCTTTCTTTCAAAGGGGCGATGTTGTTATTGTTGTCTTCTAATCATATTGGATTAGGCCATTTTACAATTTTTCAAATTTTGGCTTCAACGGGAACTTGCAGAAATTGACAAAAATGATTCATTAAATATTGTTTAATATCATCGCAACTTTTTTCTCGATAACAATGTACAGTTGACATCCGCTATTTCGAGCTTTTACTAGCAAAGAAACTTTTTTCGAAACGGCGATTTCTCGAGATGAAGAAAGTACACCAAAGCAATTATTTTTTCGTGTTCTAAACTTTAAAAACTAAAAAACGAAACGAGAATTATATACAATAAACAATAAGAGAACTAATATTATGATTTACTAATATTATGTTTGTTTTAGTATTTTAAAAATTACTCACGTCATGTTAGAAAAAAACGCTGGCGTTCCGCACATGACCTAAAACCTGAAACACACTTTAAAGATGTTTTTGAGAAGGGTGGGAGTATCCAGTTTGCGAATGTCAGTCCAGAAATAAGAACAAATTCAGGCTGAAACTGAGGCTAGAGTTCTTAGAAAAAACCGTTCATTAAATCCTTCTTACTTTTTGGTCTACTGCTAAATTTGGAAACTCATTATTCAAATTCACTTTGGTTTGTAAAACTTTAGGAAAATTTAACCGCTGAAGGAAACTTGTGAATAAGAGGGGAAAAAAGGTCAAGAAACTTTGTGGTGGATTTTTTGCTCGCCATTTTATTCTAGTCTCTTAAACGTCTGATAATTACCATGGAGAAATAACCATTTTTATCATGGTTATTTTGGCTTGTACTGTCATTATAACGTATTGATGAAACCAAAATCAATACTTAAAATTAATAAATCAAGGATAGTCTTTAAATTGTGTAACCCATTTAATCATTGCCAAAGGCTCTCTCGCGATCATGTTTCTCGTGGCCAAAATTCTTGTGGCCAGAAGCGAGCATCAACGAGCAAATATTTTTGTTTGGCAATTTTAAATTGTGCAACTCTGGAATTTTTAAAGTAGCGGATGGCCTGCTTATATCTTGGTTAAAGAGTGAGCAAATTGATTATTTTAAAATATTTTGGGTAGATAAAATGTCAATTTGGATAAGAAAAGTTATTGGACTAAAATCGTTTATGACATTTTGAAGTCAGAAATGATTTTGTTCGAAAAGAAGAACAAAAGAACTTTAGAGAAACTGGTCCGCCTTTTATTCTTTTATTGTTATAATGGAGGTTTGCTGTTGTCTCGCTAGAAAAGAATACTATATGTTAAAACCTGGACCCTTCAGGAATTCTAGCTGCTTTATGAAGATAACTTTTTTTAATAATCGCTCATATCAGAATGGTTGAAAGGGACAGAATGGTTGATTTAAAGTATTTTCTTTTTTGAACCGACTTGACCCTTGATCTACCATATAAATGAAGAAATGCAAAAAGCGGATGATTCTTCTCAGACTTATAAACCGGCAAACGCACAACGTTTTTTCGTCACCCGATCTTTATTCGCAACTTGAGTATGCCTAAACCTAAATTGCTTTTGCCATCGTGATTACAGTTGATATTTTCTATTTCGAAATCTTACCGAAAAGAGATATTCTGCGTCGAAAAAATACATGCTTAAAATAAGCGACTATCGGCTCAGCGGATGCTAACTGTATGCAAATAACAATATTTTACGGGCATCAAAACTGCAGTCAATAACGTAGACAATTGTATTTGAGAAATGCTGAAGTATATGTAGCACATTTTAGAGCCTAAAGAATTAAACACAACCTTGTTCTCGGGGGTATTTTGAAAAGAAAAAATATCAGAATGTTTATCAGAATTAATAAATGTTTAAAATATTAATAGTCATTATCAAAAAATATTTAAAATAGTATAATTTTTAAAAGAAACACATTACAATGTGTCGTTTTGTCTTTCGAATCCCCAGAGATTCGATCCAGAGATTCGATCAAAACTCATAAATTTGAAATATCCCCAGGGATCATTTTGAAATATCCCTGAAAACGAGGTTAGTGCTAGTGTTATTTCCTTTTGAAATATCCGTGGGAATGAGGTTGGATTGAACGTGATCGTAGAGTTAGAGACATTTAAAGTCTTATTTATTTATTTTGAGTAGATAATTGTAAAAATATGCACGCTCCAAAACATTGCGGAGGAGGAACGTGAAAATTTTGAACTTTCGTGATTTTCGTTGTTTAGCTAACGCCCAATTTCATGCATTTTGTTTTATTAAATGAAGGTCTGCAGTTACCAAAGCAACTATATGAAATGCAACGCATAAATAAGCATGGATAAGACCAAACTTGGATGGTTTCATTAAATGACAATAAAACTCCAAATTATTCAGTCACACTATTATTGAAAGTGAACTCTTGAATAGCTGTTTTGCTTTCCAGGATGACCAATTGAAAAGCTAAGGGACCAGTCGTTAAATATGATAATGGGGGGGGGGGGAGGGAGGAGGAAAAATTGATGGTCTTGAATTTTTCGGGAAACCTTAAAAACGGTGAATTTTTTTACAGATCTTAGGGAAGTCTTGAATTTTTTTATTTTGGCCATATCCCCTCGCCATATTTAATTACCTGGTCTCTACTGTTACTCATCTGGCGAAATAAGTTCATATTGAGGCATCGTTTTTTGTGCAGGGAAAATTTCAAATGAGCATAAGAGAATTCAGAATTATTTGATCAAGCCATGAGTTTACTTACATTTTGGAATTAGCCAATCACATCACAGTATTATATCTTAGTATCTTAATTGCTGCAAATTGATTGGCAATTTTCAAAATGTTAACGAATCATCTGATGATTTTTTCCAAATGCCGTCCGAATGCAGTTTGGCGACCTTATCACAAATGTTTATGGTTCAATATTATATTAAAAAACATTTTGCTTTTTTAAAAACTGTCAATCAATTTTGCATTTTTTTTTTATGGGTGCCATTGACTCATTTTAAGGCTCAGAGGTGGAAATTCAAATTCTAAATTTGTGAGGGAAAATCGCCAAAAGTTTTTGATTGATGCACCAACAATACCATTTTAGCATATTTTATCTGACAAAAACGCCGAAAACATTGACTGGTCAGCAAGAATTGGAGGAGGGGCAATTACAAATTGTACCTCACCCAACTCTCCCCTCTTATAATTTGCACCTCTGGACTAATTCTGTTATTGTTTTCTTCTCGTTCTGGGAAAGAAACAATGAAGGTACAATTTGTAACAAAATTTCTTGTTTCAAAATTTATATCACTTCTTATGTTAGGTTTTGTAGCTGACGATGAGCTGGGCTTTCTATACAGTCCTTTATAAGATTAATTGCATGTTTTAACATTTGTAAATACACCTCAATAGCTTGTAAATGACCCTTTCATTCCAACGTTGCTGTACTTATGAAGTATTATATGATTAAGCCTTAGCTTATAATGTACAAAATTTATGACACTATCTGCAAGAGCCATTTCACTCCTAAAAATCTTGTACTACACCATACACAAACATCCTTCTATTCCCTGGAAAAACTACTCCCTAAATTAAAAAAAAATTAAAACAGAATAGAAAATATTCTGCATTTCTGAATTTAGGAAAAATTGAGAAACTTTCAGTATTGACACCCAAGTCATTTATTTTTCGAGAAAAATGAGAAGAGTGTAATTATTTATAGTTCAGGGTCATTTTCCACTGCCCTGTTGAGGTCGATGCAATTGCGGAGGTAGTCTATTTTTATATGGTTACCTTAATAATGCTTCATGAGTACAAACCGAATATCACATGATTTTGCGTACATCCCATTTCATTTCTCGTTTCGCAATGTATGTTTTTACACTTTATATTGTTTCACTCATCTTAATTTCAGTCTGCATTTTACTCGTCAGTTGAGTGATCTTATTCCGAGTATTCCGTTCTTAAGACACACCTCATTCAGATATCACCGTAGCTAAAAATACGCTTAGAACTTTGCCCTGTACATTTGTTCTGGTGCAGCTGTTTGGTTTTGCTTTCATTCCTTTGTATACAAATATCAAGTTCGGTACTAATCCTGCTTTCATCCATGCAGACTCATGACTTAGGAACAGTGACTGGAAGTTTAATATTATACCAATATAAATCTCTAGAAATTCCCACTTAGAACGGTTCAGTTCAAAATTCCTTGAATGCTTTTTTCGTGGGCTCATTTGGATTACAGCTAGAATTATATCCTGCATGGATGGTATGGCCTCATATATAGTACAATACCTTTTGAGAGTCAACGAAGTCACTGAAAATTTAGGCAATGTTTGTGGTTTCCCAAGCTCGGTAGTTTTTTACCGTTCTCCAACAACAAGCTTAGGTTGGTACCTAGGTAGGGGTAGGTAGGCTCTTGTTCCCCAATAACAGACTTCGCTCTTCCTTTTTTTCTAAAACATTTTGTCTTTGGAAAACATTTTTTCATCAACAACAGACTTAGGCCCCTTAGGACCCTTAGGACCTTGTTCTCCTTGAAAATCCTTGAAGCCTGGTTTTTGCATACGTTTTATTTTGCCCATTTGTTCCATCGCTGGTGACCTTTTAAGAGAAAGCCTCACATTTATAAAATTTTCCTTTAAAGCGTTAGTTATTGCCTAAAACACATTATTTCTAACAGATGCTTACTTTGGTGTTTGTACGAATCTGTTTGGAAAATGCTTTCCATGTCCGAAAATTTATTTATATCGAAAATACGACAGTTGAAGGTAATGTGTCCATACAAGCAAAACGGCTTCGCTTCAAAACAATATATTGTTCAAAACAATTCCACGTGATCAGTTAGCCTGCGTGTCGGTTCTCCTCCCCAGTAGAAAGTAAGAGTCTGCACGCAGGCTAGTGATCAGTGTCAGCAGCAGGAATGCAAGGTTTCATAATCTTCCTATTCCACTAATAAATAGATGAATATCAGGCAAAGATTTCATGTGATCAAATTTTTCACATAGTTGGCCAATCAGACCTTCTGTGAGTCAGCATTATCTCTTTGCTCCAAGAGCATACCCTAATTTTGTATGGACACGTTACCGTCAAGGTAAAATGTTTTTTCCCGTGAACAATTTTTTAGGGCTGACAGAGGATCTTATCCTTGCCATTTTAATTATTTTTAAACTTTTGTTTTGCTGTTTATTTTTTGCGATGATAAAAATCGATGATTTCCACATGTAATGTTCAGTGAAATTTTTTGTGGAATTTTATCACATAACAATACGTAAATGAGGAATTAATTCTGTTGTGCTACTATTATCTTGGATTTATTTATTTAGATTGTTTTTCTTGTTATTTCTGTATGGTGCATTTATTGACACTGAGTTACCAAAGGTAACTTTCATTTGATTGTAACTTTGATGCAAATTGTATTATTTCTTTATAATTTTCCTTTTAAACAAGCAAGATCCCTGAGTGGGCCTGTGATAAATAAAATGATAAAAATTCTATACGCATGCGCCAATCTAGATTTACCACGTGATATCCTGGCGTCCTTCAATTTTGATGATTCTTCTTTTTATTTTTCACTCATAATTTGAGCGGCGAACGCAGGGGACTTATGTAATGAGTCTAACGCCAATTTACTTCGTTTCCAGCAATATTTTTCAGAAAAGAAACTGATGTCTATGTACCTCTAAATATTTGGCGTTATTATTCTAATGAACGATTGCTCTAAACTGTCAGGCAGGAACTCTGTCACAAATTGCAAAGCGTTCTCTTTTCGAATCCCAATAGAATTCTTAAGGATTCGTTAGACTCATAAAACTACATGAGAATTTGCTGGCTTGGATTTTCCGCCTCGTAATCTCAATTCAACAACTATTAAAGCCTCAAAACTTCGAACAACTCTTAAAGCCTCATTTTGGTATTTCTCGAAAAGTTGGGATATCAATTCCAGAATTTTTGCACATTATTATCAGTCTAAGGATTCGTAGGTTAAACGCAAAGCATCTCGATAAAAATGTCCTTGACACCATTTCGTGTTACAAAATAGACTGTTAAGTTCAAATTCTTCGTCGAAAATGTGATTGAATGCAAAAAACCACTGACTCTATACGGTCGCTGGACCTTTTTCTAAGGCTAATAACCTCTATGGTCAAAAATCTCTTTCTCTCGAAGTTTTTTAACGAACACGAAGTCCTTTCCAAAGGTATCTGGAAATGATGTTTTATGTTGTACGCCGATGGAATATTTCAGAAAAGATTGTGGCAGGGGCATTTTACCATGGGCATTAAGAAATGTGAGTTGTTCTTCTTCCATGTGTCCATTTACCAGTGATGTGTGAGTGTGTCCCTGTACCCGTCGGTACGGGTATATGCCGCCGATGAGGATAGGTTTGAAGACAGTAAATTATCTAAACATGGATATGATTTTAGTAATGCTGAGTTAGATTTCAAAATTTGTCTTCTATGTTGGGTAGTTTGGAGTGAAACACAGCATTAATATTTAGTATAGAGTGCCGTCGGAGGCTTTTTCAGATTGGGGGTGGGGGGGGGCTTATTATTCTCAGAACAGTAGATAATAAAGGTTCAATTATTCGATTGTTTAAAATAACTATTGTTTTTTAAAATTATTTTGGGGGCTACAACCCTCTTGCACCCTGCTTCCAATTGTGCTGGTATACACGAAAATTTGAATATTTAAGATGGGATGGGCTTATAAAATCTCAGCGGCACACTCCCACCCGACCGTGGACATGTACCCCCCTCATGGGATAATTAGGCTAAACAATAATATCGTTTGATTAATTATTTTAAACCATACATTTTAATAAAATGTAAACAAACTATTTCTAAGCATTCATTGCTATTGATTTACAAATCATATTATTTATTTTGGGCAAGTTATTATCTGCCAATTGGGAGCATTCCCATAAATGTTCTATATATTCCCCATGTGCTCCACACCTTCTGCATAAATCTTTATCATATTTACCTTTATAATTTACTTTTAATTCAATCATGTTTAGTTTTAGTTTTAACAGTTTTGTACCATCGCTGTGTTTAAAATATCACTTTAGTCCAAAAGAGTTACTTTTTATAAATCTTAATTTTGTTACATTATCTTTTTCATATCATTTCAATCGATGTTATTATGTTGTGTTTTATTATTTTTTCCCCATTCTTTATCTGACATATTTTTAATTCGTTTAAATTTTTATTAGTTTGTTTATACCGACACTCTCTTAAATTAAGTCTTTTTTGTTCCTCATATACTTGTTTAGTTAATCTTGTTTCATTCATGTTCAATATTTTATGCAAATACACGAGTCTGTTTTCTTTTATCCCATATTTTATTGGTTTTAGTCCACATTCGTATATCATACCTTGGCATGGAGTTGAAGCTGGAAGTGAATTAACAATTGTTAAAGCGTCTTTTTGTATATTTTCAAGTTCCTTAAGTTGCTTTTTAGATATCATTTTAGATATATAGAACTTGATATTATTGGTCACACAGCAGATTAAAATTAACATATTTGAAATGGATTATCTTTTTAATTGTTGAATTAAAATAGTTTTCGCCGCAGGAATTATGGTTTTCCAATTTAAATGGACGATTTGTAAAAGCTAATCAAGATAGCCTGAGATCAGGCTCGAATTCGAAAATCGAAAATAAAAAATTGTTTCTAATTTTTTTTTCGTTTTTCTTCATTTCTTTCTATTTAGTTTTCAGGGGCCTGTTTACAGGCTAGGAACAAGATTCTTCTTTGTTTACCGTTATCCCCTCATTTATTTGCTGCAAAGAACACATTTCTTTTGTCAAAAAACAGATGAAGAGAACACAATGCAAATATCTGATATCAAATATCGAGAAAATGCTGTCTTTGGGTAGTTGAATTGAATAAGCATTATTTTATTTAATCAACTATATTAATTATTGAGCTTTAATCAGCATATCCATTGTTTTGTTTACCAATTAAAGACATGATTAATTATGTACGAAGAATGAGTATACTTTTAGTTACCCCTCCATATAAGACCAAAAGTTGTTTTACTGCTTCCTCAGCTGATGAGTAATTAATTGCTGGTTGCCTAGATACTGCGAGGAATATTGTCGTAGTAATGCGATTATTTCTCCTTTATTGCAATCACAACAACGTTCTTCAACATTCCAGAACAAACTCAAACCATCTGTATCTGCTTGCTGCTTGAAACCTACCCCAAGTGATTTGTCTGCTTGTGCAGGTAAGTTAAATCTTTTCTTCTCATTTTCATTTTATTTTAGGAGAGTCTTCTTTGCTTTAGACTTACACTTGTCAGACACAAGCAGCAACCAGCAACAAGTAAACGAACTGTTAGCTTGGAAAAATGAACACCGTTTACAATTAACAAGGAAGGGTCCTATCCTCCTGTCTGCAGAAAACCCTTTTCGCAGGCAGGACTGATCTTGAATTTCACGCCAAACTCCTTTCAAGGCACACAGTCGTTGATGTTATTGTATCGGGTGGATGTTAACATGAAGTAATATTCTTCAAAAAGTAATTCTTTCTTGTTATCTTGTTTTCTTGCCAGATTGTTATCAAATCATGAATTTCGATGGCCATCGTAAGAACTGGAGCTTGTCTAAATTCTATTCTTTCATTCTTTTTATTCACCCAATTAGCACCAATCTGCAATGTGCCTTTAAACAATTTTTTAAGATTTAGGCCATAAAAAATACCCGGAAACCAATTTTCAAACTCTCATAATGCAGATCTCAAAATTTTCGTCCTAAAACGTTGTGGCATTAATTTGTATTTGACAATTTATTCTTAAATCTTATCTAGTTTTAATATTTATAGTAGGTAGTATTGTTAAAATCAAACCACAGGAATAATCAGCAAACTTGAAAAATAAATTGTCTAAAATAAGAGCTGCGTAGGAAACTGCAAAGGATTTGCGGCGCCTTCAAATAATAGCTGCGTAGGAAACTGCGAAGGATTCTCAGTGGTGGGAGCTGCGAAGGAAATGCGAAAAATCGGAATTGTGAAGGAGAGAACAGCGAGAAGAAGAGAAGAAAAGACAAGGGGCGAATCAAACCACGCAACAAGCACGATTGTAAAATTTTCATACTACTGTGCATTGCACACCTTGCCTATTACTTTATTTCCATTCCAATTGTTATTCCATTGTTACTTGCAAAAATGTAACCTGTTCTGGAAGTAGAGACGCAATCACGATGTATCTCAAGCAGTATCCAACCTCGTTCCCAGGGCTATTTTATTCAGAAGAAATTTTACTTTATGAAATAGCCTTGGGAACGAGGTTGAGCGGTTTATTGTTTCCCTTTGTTCGTTAATTAATCAACCCTCTTTGGGCTGGGGAAATTCCCCCCCCCTGTTGAATTTTTCCCAATTTCACCAAACCTTTGTGATGCTGAAAATTCTTGATTTGTCCTAAAATTTCATTTGTCTAGAAAATATTTATTTAAAATTTTGTGATTATAAGGTAGACGACTTTTTCCAATCAAATAATAGTCTAAATGTTGCGGTTAAGCAGCTACATCTATTGTTCGCAATTAGCGGTTTATTAATTATTTGCTAATTAGCTCTTTGATTATCAAGAAACTCAAATAGTTGATTGCAAATAACTACGAAGGCATTTCTATGAAAAATATCTTGCTTTACCAGAAATATCAAATTTCCAAGCTAAAATGTAGCTATTCTACAAATTGAAGGCATTTTTGCTGATTTGCTATTGTTTTATGTTTCCTAGCAACAACTGACATCATCACATATACTAAATCAGGTAACTAATGTTGCTACTTTTGGAATCCTTAGCATAGGAGCAATGGTTGCTGAGAATAGCAGGGGACGAAAAACGCCCCCCCCCCTTTCGGTTAAAAAAGCAAATTATTTTACTTGGTCCTAGGTTAATAAAAATAGAGTTTTTTGGGAGCTTGAAGGGCGTGGTTTTGTAAAACATTTGAGGGGTTTTCCCCATACCCCATTTTTTGTACTAGACCCCAGCTCCCCTCCCGCCAGTCTTTAATCTTAATTACCAGAATTACCTTTAGGTTCAAGAACATGAAAATACTCTCTGTTGTTCTCGGGACTGTTGTACAATAAAAAGAACCTGACATCATTATTTTTCAGACAATTTCTCAACCTGACAAATTATTTATCAGACTTTCTCAGTTTACGATCTAAAAACCTGAATATTTTCAACTTAATTTTATCTTCCAGTGAAATGAAAGAGATGTTGATCTATTTAATCCTATGGATTTGCCTGATTTCTACTGCTGTATGCCAGGTACGTTTGCTGCAATCTTTCAACATTTTGGGAAAAAACTCTTATCAGTTAAATAATAGCTCCTGGGAAGGAGATTTACCGCAATACATCATGATTAAACAATGCAATGCATTTGAGATAAATACCAGTGCTGCCGGAAGTTGTTGCAAATTGTGGGCTGGGGCTTACTGTTCTCAGGACAATAGAGAACGGAATTTTAATAATTAGATTATTGTTTAAAATTAACATGGTTCTTGAAACTATTGGGACAGCCCCAAGTCCTCTCCCTCCCCCGATTCTAATGTCACTGGAATGTTAGTTTAATAGATTTTTTGAAAGCGTGTAATTTGTAATTTATCTCAAAACGAAGTCTATAAAACATGAAGAAAGTTAGGTGTAAAAATAAATGACTGGCAGCCCATGTTTACGTATGATTAACATTAATAAGAAAATTTTAGTTAATCCAGAATGTAAAAGTTTCATAGTTTTCAGCGTTTTCAAGGCAAGATGATATAACGGAATATACCGAGTGCGCCAAAAAAACGGAACATCTTTTACGAGCTACCAAAAATCGTGTACTGCACGGATTACAGTGATTAAAGTTGATATTTACGTCAAAAAGACTAAACTAGTTAAAAATAAATTTTGGCGATTTTTATCGACGCTTGTTTTTCCGTTATAAGCGATTTTCAAAAAGTTCTCGATTTTATTGAAGCTCGAAAATATTCAAGAGCATTGATATCATTTAGATCAAACATTGACTTCATGCTTTGAAATCAAATGAAAAGCCTGTATTCAAACTGCGAAAAATGACGCGTGAAACTGAAAACGCATGAAAACGAAAGAGTCTTTGATTCGCAACAGTCTTTAGCATGGTTGCGGGAGTCTCTCTTTGTCCATGTGCTCTGAAGCTTTTGAAATTTGATCAACGTTTTTAAGTGTTTTCGAGATTTTGTGAGATCGACAATTTTTTGAGAATCGCTTACAACGGAAGAACAAGCGTCGAAAAAATCGCCAAAAATTGTTTTTAACTAGTTTAGTCTATTTGACGTAAATATCAACTTTAATCACTGTAATCTGTGCAGTAGGCGATTTTTGGTAGCTCGTCAAAGATGTTCCGCGTTTTTTGGCGCACCCGGTACGTCTTACGTAACGTGTCTATCTGCTTCAACTTTTTCGGTGTGCAAAGCAAATTAATAATAACAATCCATACTTACTTAAACCAGGAATCCTAAGGTTTGGTCCAGGTCCAGGGGGCCCTGCTTCGGCTTCTCTAAAACCAAGAGGCTCACCACCACCTCCCATACCAACTGGCATTCCTTCCATTTCTCCCCCTAATCCACCATTCCCCATTCCCAGGGGAGCTGGAGGTCCGCCTTGGCCATAGTTTCCGAAAGCTATAAGTAAAAAGTGAAATTTACATTACAAAATTGCGAGGCATAAATTTTTCTCGTTAGATCACATCCGCATTAGAACACGGTGATATGGCCATCTAAATTCCTTTAATGTCTTTCATTGACTTACAAGCAATGTTTCTATCATTTTCGTTCGTATTCCGTTCGTTCATTACATTACTCAATTTTTCTGTTTTTGTTTCTATAAACATTTTCATCATTCAGTTTCTCTGCATTTTTAAGAAAAAAAAATAGCAACGATTCACTGCCAATTTGACAAAACAAATATGCAAGTTTTTGTGTTTCAAGCACAAACGATTTGCAGCCAAAACAGGTCTTCATTTTAAAAAGGTGCGTTTGGCTTCATATTTTTGCCACGCACACCATTGATATTCATTTATTTTTGATTTCAAACATTCTTCAAAATCAAACACAAAAGTTTTAGAAACACTAAAATATTGGTCATTGACCTGCACACACGAAAGATGTTTTGTCAAACGCAAATATTTCTTGTTTAAAACACAGAAATCGCTCGAGTCTTAGTGATCACTTAGTGATCATAAAAATGATCAAATAATTTACCTGTACTTTGTCTGCCATCTTGTTCTGGATATCCAAGATCTATAATAATAGTATCAACATTGAAATACTAAAACATTATCCAGACAATATTTGATGTATACAATAAAACCAAAAATTACATGATATCATGAATATTAAGGTTGCTATACACCTTATTAAGGTTACTCTACCCCGTCGTTGGAAGACTTTCAAAAATTATTTTTCTGCGGCCGGTTTTCAGAAAAACTCTGAACGTTTATGTATCATTCTGTGCATAAATAAATGGTGAATCTAGAAAAAATGTAATCTTTTGGTTATTAAAAAAGCGCAAATGATAGACTTTAGATTTAGTGAAAGATTACACAATTTTGTTGCTTGGCAGCCAAACCAATGTGTCCGCGAGGAACAAAATATCGTCAGTGAAACATCGAAACTAGTATAAATTCGCAGAAAAATGAGGTAGGAGAAAACGGCACTCGTTTCAACAAGGAACCCAAAACAAAGACACAAGAAACAACATGATTTTGCTGAAATTTTGTATTAAGAGAAATAATTTTTCAATGGGTTTTTTTCGCTTAAGAAATTATTAGCCTCTAACCTCTAAAGCATGTACACAACATTTGATGCCAAGTGAGCCTTGTCTTATTTCATAAAGTCAATTTCCGGCAATTTTTTAGAATCAAAGTTTTCGTTTATTTAAAACCGCAATATTTAATGTAAACCATGTGAACTGCTAAATTAAATATAAGGGAAACATGTGATACAATGATTAAACTTTCGAAATGTAATAAAAACTAGAATTAGATTTTTTGCGCGAAAAGGTAAAGTTACATCGGGTGAGTTAAATGCAAAAATTAAAGAAAATACTATACCAATACTAACTTTTTGCGATGGTAATACGGAAGAATATCAAGTTAGAAATCGAAAGTATTGATCGAGCAAGCGAAGTTAGTATTTGGTTTATTGCCCGATCAAATCAATCTTTAGTTTTAACAATAACTATATTCTTGCTCACAAAAGTCTTGCAAGAAGCCATTTGAATCCATGTTGCGCTCAGCAAACAGTAGTCTGATGTTTTGAAATCGAGAAATCAAATCTGATTTCGATAACAAAATAAAATTTCTGTGATTTTGAACGCTTTTGACCAAATACAATTTTGCAAATCAGTTAACGGAACATACATACTTGTTTACAAGAACGACGGGCAATACGGGGTTGCTATTGCCCACTGCTCGACTAATCAAATTCGCGATCTAGTTCTGATGATCGGTTAATAAATCTAAAATCTTTCATCTTGTTATTGATACAAAAGGAACAAAGAACTCAAAACCTCTTCACTTCTTTTATTGGCAGCGTGATACCATGTAAAATTTGTTCCCTATTCTTAGAAAGTTTAGACAACTTACTCATCCCTGGACAGTTCGGACCAGTGTTAAGTTTAAAACTGGTCTTCGTTTAAGCCTGGTTTTTATATCATCAATCGTAATCCATTGGCGACCAACGACGATCGCCAATCCTTTAGGCATCCACTTTTCATACATCGCATATCGCAATCATAACATCGCAAGACCAACAAGTCTGGATACAGCTCAAAAATTGTGTGTAATCGCAGAAATAGTACGAGAATCTATTCAACATCGGCATTGATCGCCGATGTCTGGTTTTCATAACAAAAAGTCTACCTTAAGACATCGGCGATGATCGCCGACGAGTTCTGAATTAAAATTTTTCTGATTTTAAAAATTTATCTGCTGGCGGCAATTCGCTGGCGGCAGGTATTTTGGTCAGAAGTTCAAAGATGGTCTCCGATGCTTAAGAAAACCCGGTTTTCACAAGTTTTAAGTCATCGTAATTCATCACCAATGCCATGATTTGATGAACTACAATTTATGAAAACAAGGCTTTACATACGAAGGGAATTGGGCTTTGAAACAGCACCTTAGCAACTTTGAAAATTATCCGCCATCCAAAACAAAAAATCTCAATAAACATGACTTACACTGCTTCTTAATTCCTTTCTTAATTTGGGTTGATTCATGAGTTGTGCCTACAGAGAATAGAAAATGTTAGAAACATCATGCCTTGGTATTCAACGACACCGAAAACAACAAAAATATATCAAATCTCAATTATCGATAAAGTATCCGCCCAGGAAAGGTTTTCCAAGATACCTAACTGTTTTCAAATCATTGAAGAATTGTCAAGAATCCATTGATACAATTCACCCTCCCCGCTGTTATTGCGCGATACCAAATTTCGTATTTGCTTTATACTCCGTATACAGTATAGTCTGGTATCCAAATATGCGTATTTGCTTATAAACCTAGTTTCGGTATTGCCATAACTGCCATAAGGTTGCCTGCGACAGCCACGATCTGACAACTTCCGCGCTCGCTGTTTCACCGCCAGATCACAAGCAGCCAATGGCAAAGCGTTTCTATTTGGCAAGTAGAATTTAGCAAACTTTTTCCCAACCTTCTTCCAACTATCACAAGTCCAAACGACAGTTTATTGAACTGAAGATATGAAATATAGAGGTTGCTTATTATGGTAATTCTATACTGAATGGCCTAAAAAACTACCCAACATTTAATCAATTTGAAAGAAACATTAAACAATCAAATGCCGATGCTTCTGTAGATCGAATCGAATGCCGATACATCTGTAGATCGTCTTAAACATTTACAAAACATTTAGGATTTATTTATTAATTTAGCATTGTAAATGGCAAAAGGTTTGTGGTTTTTTAATTAATTTAGCATTGTAAATGGAGGTTTTAGATTTTATTGATATAAATACTGTAATTTAAGTTTCGCAAAAATTAGCTTTCAGCTATTTATTTTAAACAATCAACGTTAAATAATAAATTATCATTATTATTACTATGCAACACTGGGAACATGGAAGATGAGAAATGGCAAATAAAAGTCGCAGGCAACAAACGGGATGGCAAAAAAAAGTCGCAGGCAACAAACGAGATTTATTAGTGTCCGTCTCTTCGCCTCTTCTGCGTGTAAACTGATGCACTTGTGGACCGACACTTTAGAGTTTGACAGCTCATATACAGGGAGGAACGGACATAATCTTTGTCTGTAATGCAACCAGGAGCTCAATTGCTTTACGGCTGAACACATTTTATAATAATTTTACATCAAAATTAAGTATAACATTATATCACTTCAACTTACTTTTCTTCGCAGATTTTATATGCACTTTTCTAAATGACTTTTTCTTTTTTCCCAATGCTGAAATAAAATAATTTTATTATCGATTTATGAAATGGGGTTTATTGAATAGATTTATGCGCATATTTTATGGGACAGAGTCTTCGTCTCTGTGGGTGCGCTAAATTCGTTTTATATTTTCCTTACCATATTTCCGCAACAAGCCAAAGAGCAAAGCAAATAAAAAGCATCAAATGAACGACTAAGTCCTGGTGGGACAAACCGCATTTAGATCCAAAACAATGTAATTTAATTGTAACCAAACACAGACAGGGACGTTGGAGTAATGAAAGGGGAAAAGATTGCTTCTTCTTTTGAATTTTATCAAAAGAAAAACCAGCAAAGAAGATGTATCGGCAACAAAATCCCATCTTAAAAAATAGAGATTTCTAAAGAACATACCCCATTGCACAAGTTTATTTTAGTAAGAAGCCATTTAATAGAAATCTCACCGGTGAAACCAACGAAAATTTAAATTTCAAGAAGCTTTCGAATTTCAAGAAATTTTTATTAGTGAATGAAAAATGGGATGGGCGTGATATCAGATAATTATTTCAGTGAAGATTTCGTATATAACGTTTTATCCTGTGCAATATATATTTTGTTAATGTATTTGTTGAAAAAAGAATTCATTTGTTGAAAAAAGAATTCAAGAACTTTTACTGGTGGAGCCTTAACCAGGATTCTTATAAAATAAAACGTGTATATAAAATCTACCATGTATTAACAACTGAAGTAAGGCAACGATGAATTAAGTCAATGTAACTTTGATGTTTAGTATCATCTTTAAATACTATTAATACATTGCTTAAGTGATACAGGAAAACCGCGCAGATAAGAACCTAGAAAAATAAGAACCTACAGACTTGTATTTTAGAAAAAGGTACTCAATGATAAGAAGCAAAAACAGACTGTTATGTTCTTATGAAATGATACACAGACATTTAATTTTTAACGCTAACAATAGTGAAATCGACAAAGTGGTTTCGAAGCGATTAACCCTCAAGAACAAAGCGAAGCTCTTTCAACTGGAAAATGAAAACAACTCCTCCACAGCATTGTTTGCTTTCGTTTTCCAGTTGAGAGAATTTCACTTTCTTCTCGAGGGATAATCCCTTTGAAACCAGTGTATCGATTTCACTAGTGCTACAAAATTCGCCTCTGCTTTCCTGCACACGCCGTTTAACTGGGATATAATTTTAAACTAATTACATTGTTCTACTTACATTCAAATAATGAAAGGTAAAAACAACTAATTTCACGAAAAGTGAAGCCCATATAGTTAATGTTCGCTAAATAAGAGCGTTGTGGCCAAAACCCGAATGCGGGCCAAATGCATATAAAATCTACAATTTATCAACTTGAATAATTTTGCAATATTTAGAAAAATTAAATTCTTTCAAACAAACAGTATTTCTCTTAGTAAATTTTGAGGACAAAACTTTCCCCATCTATATCCATCGTATCATAACATCGCTAAGCATGGATCAGTATATAGTCATAACATAAATCATACATCATACTTAATAAAGAATTATCGTTATAAATTATAACTCGATTTCTGTCCTTTAATGATTAGCCTACCAGGGCTTGTTTTTCTGTGTCCGAATCCAGAATGTCCTGACTCGGATTCCCAATCCTCGATATCAACTTCAGAATGTGAGCTGGCAGAGTTTGGAACACGAGCTTTTGTGTCCGGAGTTTCCGGTGTATCCGGTATATCAGTAGATGTGTCCGGTGTTTCTGGTGTTTCAGGAGTCTCTGTGTTGCTGTCCGGTGTCTCAGTATCTGAGTTTGGTGTCTCTGTTGAACTGTACGGTGATTCAATCGAAGAACGAGCCTTTGAATTAGCTTTTTTCACCAAGCAGGTCACTGAGGGTTAGAAGACATACATAATGGTGCTTGGTCCAGTCCACGCTCCCACGCAGCAGCTGATCAAACCCTGTGCTTTTCCTCTCAAAATTAGCTATGCATGTGAAAACTTCAGATTACTAATTTACTAACTTAAACTGAGTCAAATCAAAAGCTGCGGAGCGAGCACACTGAGGTAGGGATTAGGTAACTTGCCTCGAGGGAAGGGGGGGGGGTAAATACTGCATTGTACAGGATAGATGTGCGACAAATATCAACTGAACATTTTGGCCTCAAAAAACTATTTGGAAATGTGCATCTTAAGAACGATTTTGTTTTATATATATATATATAAGCACACTGTCATTGCGCAACAAAATTCAATGGGAGTAAAACAAATATGAATATTTGATGCTCATTTGCAATATCTTGTCAAAACCAGATCGCTTGTTAACATGTATCAAAACCAGATCGCTTGATAACATGTATCAAAATCAGATCGCTTTATAACGTTCTATGGCAAATAAGTTCACCCTTCCTCTAAATGATCAAAAATAAGATTTGCAATTTTTCCAACTACCACATTTTGTTTGCGTTAATAGGTATATTTCAAAAGAAAGATCCTCAAAGCTTGGCCACATGATCTGAAAAAAAAGAGAGTCCATTTCTCTCTTTTGGTTTCCTACAAACGCTTTACATTTCGTATGTATATTTCTTCTTTCTCTTTTAGAGGAATATATTTTCACATGCGTTGTACATTTTGTATTGTATTTTAATTCACATGAATGCGCTTTCTTCTCTTATTTATCTTCTTTATCCCTCATTCTCATTACGTCACAGTCTTTGGCGCATTCTAGATTTCTTTTAATTTTCTAATTCTATTCTTTGAACATTCTATGCAACTGTCTTTCTCGTTCTACTTTCTTCACTGCCGATAAAAAGAGCTAGCCCCAATACGTTTAGTAAATTTGTATCGATGACTATTATAATTTTTGCATTTTTAATACAATATTTTTTCTGATATTATTGCCACACGATTTATTGCAAACGCAAACTACTTTTGCGAATTGGGCCAGTCTAAATTGGTATATTGTAAAATAATAGTCACATATTCACATACCAACTGATGCCGTCAGTGCCAAGGCCAAAGCGAAGAACAGTAGCCGCATCTTCAATGCTTATGTACGTGTTAAATTTCTAAAATTGAATCATGAACAATCATATGTTAACTGTATAATAATACTATAATATCAGTAAGAAAAACATAACAATAACAACACTTATAAAAATCAAGAATAACGATAACCACAACAATGATACTAATAACAAATAATAACAATAACGATAATAATATCCAATAATCAGTAGCAATAATAATAAAAGTGGCATGATAATGATAATATAAACAATGAATTAGGCATAAAACTGCCTAATGGAAATATGATGATAATAATGATACTAATAACAACAATGACTATACTACTAATAATAATAGCAATAATAATAAAAATGATAATAATAAATTAATGATAGCGATGATAGCAAAAGTACCAGAAGTAATTAAGTAATATTTTGGCACTAAAAATTTACAACGGTTAAAAAAAAAAATTAAGCTATAAAATATTTACACAGTATTAAAATCACAAAATCAATCAATAAAAAATATATTAAATATCACAAAACCCCTACTAGAGTGGCTGGGATAACATCAGAAAATTAGAGGTGACCTTAATTCCATGATGGTCCCTCTTAGAGGTGTGTTTAAAAAGATAAAAAAAAATTATGAATAATGATAGCGATAATAATAAAAGCACCATGATAATATCAACAGTAAATCTTGCAAAATACTACATAATGGGAAGAAAATAATAATGATGATACAAATAACAATAATAACTATACGAATGATAATAGCAATAATAATAGGAATGAAAATAATAAATCAAAGATAGCGGTAATAATAAAAGCACCATGATAATATCAACAATGAATTATGCATAATACTGCATAATGGGAAGATATTAATAATGATGATACAAATAACAATTATAACTATACGAATTATAATAGCAATAATAATAGGAATGAAAACAATAAATCAAAGATAGCGGTAATAATAAAAGTAATATGGTAATATCAACAATGAATTATGCATAATACTGCAATAATGGGAAGATAATAATTATGATGATACAAATAACAATAGTAACTATACGAATGATAATAGCAATAATAATAGGAATGAAAATAATAAATCAAAGATAGCGGTAATAATAAAAGTAACATGGTAATATCAACAATGAATTATGCATAATACTACCTAAGGGAAACATAATAATAATAATACAAATAACAATGAAAATAACAACCATACTAATGATAATGATAACAATAATAATAACAATACAAAAGCATAACCTAATAGACAAATATTTTGAGATAAATTCATCGATAAAATTACCAGATGACTCACAAAGAAAATGCATTTTACATGAATAGAACTTCATAAAAAATATATCAAAACATTCAATAGGTTTATCTCAATAGGAATTGGTTTTCATTATATGAAAGATTGGAATTCTGCGATGAATTGATTCCAACACGATTCAAAAAGAAACTGCAAACAAAATTGAAAACTTTTGTAACAAATAAGGTAAAATTTAAATGAAACTATTTCGATAAGAAT
This sequence comes from Phacellophora camtschatica, assembly GCA_036873815.1. NCBI lineage: Eukaryota > Metazoa > Cnidaria > Scyphozoa > Semaeostomeae > Ulmaridae > Phacellophora > Phacellophora camtschatica. Next base: position 69,373 of record JAYJMH010005563.1, on the reverse strand, counting down.
TTTGACTTCATGAGAAATTGAAATTCCGAGTAAATTTAATAGGTTTTGTTTTACTTGATAGATTTACTTGATCAAGTCTAAAAGTTGGAAATATACCCTTTTGGGGTATAAATCGGGTTGAAAACTGACTATGTTGTCTTTCAGAACAAAAACTTAGGCTCCTTTCAGCTGGCTTATACTTCATAAAATGATAATATTAAGATGAGAAAACAACAATAAATCTGTATTTTGAGTACTTACCAAAATTATTTCGCTAGGAATTTCAAAAAATACTCTTAAATGCCATGCAAAATGTACGAAATTTCCAACAAGCAACAAAATCTTTGGATCGAGAAAACGTTTTCGCACCGTTCTTATGAAAATCATTGAACCTTGACTACCCGTGGTTTTGACAATTCAGGTATCACGTGACTTCACTGACCCGTCTGGTCATGGTAGCAAACTGTATATACAATATACCCGCAGTCCAATGCCAGGGTAAACTTGGTAACAAACTCGCAACTATAAATTTATATTCATATGATATTCACATGGTATTGTTTGTAAATGAAAAAACTGAGCAGAAAGAGAAATACACCCTAATTGCATGACTTGTCAACAAAGAGATAATTTGCAAAACAAAAGATTCAGCTCTGCACATTTCAATAGTGCGATTGGTCACTCTAAAGAATAGATTTCACACCTCTAAACGCAAAAAAGCAATCACGAAAAATCTACCTGATTTCAAATTTTGATTATTAACCAGCGACAATATTTTGAGCTATACTAACTACCTTTTGCATAAACTGCTGTTACGTGGTTGCATTCAATGCGATCTGTTACTCATATAAACTTGCGAGAACATTTTGAATTTTTTTAATTTTTACCAATTTTCACTTGGTGCTTATTACCAGTATGTATTTGAAGCATTGTTATCTTGGTACTATGAATCTGGAATAATAAATTTACTTATTATTTCCATTGTACAAATGTAACAGAATAAACATGGAAGTTGTTTTACTTCAAACCAAGCCACAACGTAACAACAGCAAAGATCTAAAAGGACAATCCATCAGAAAGATGAGCAAGGAATAACTTTCAAACATCTAAATGAGCAATAAGAGTGATCTCGCCCCTGAATGAGTCGCCGTACTGTTCACCGTTTAGTTATTCTTGGCATTTTTGAAACATGTAAAATCATAAAGTGTGCATCAAGATTGACGTTAAATCATACAACTCACGAAAATTTTTATTGTTAGTGTAAACATGTAAGTGATTCATTCAAGGCGATGATCCATTCAGGGGCAAGACCACTCTAATACTTATGTGAATCAAAATGTTTATAAAATAATTATATGAATAACATGTAATAATAATAAAAAATAATTATATGAATCAAAATTTTTAACTCCCTGAAAGTACTCAGAAGTCATGTACAAATTAATTAACCAGTGAAACTTAGCAGGGGGGTTGCACGTACAAATTTAACAACAGTTTTGCTGAATACAAGAGAAGGATCTTTCAATAACTTTGTATAAGTGGACACATTTTTACTTTGGTTAAACGTTAAAAGGACTCTGATTAGAAAAATAGATCTCATAGATCACAAAAGATATATTGCAACTTATTTTAACAATATGAACGAGCTGTACTGTCAGAATTTTAGCACAGCCTCCAATTTTGAAAGTCATGCACCCCTCGCATCCTCAGGGACGCAAAATAAGCTGCATTTGAAAGCAAAAATAAATTCCAGCGGTTGCATTCGAAGGAATATTCTTCACAAAAATGGTCGTTCAGTTTTGCATACATACAAAAAAAGCGACCAGTCACTCACGGGTGGTAAACCGTCATTTCAAAGCAATATTCTTCACATAAAGGGTCGTTCAGTTTTGCATGCACACAAATCGACAGCGAAAAAGCGACCAGTCATTCACGGGTGGTAAAACTTCAATTCAAAGCAATAGTATTTGTTGAGTTAAACAATGGGTTGATCTTTGATTCTAGAAACAACTATGGCCTAACATGCTTCTTACAAGTAACGTTACAACTAATTCATCAATAAGCTAATTCATCAATATACAAATAGCATTGGCAAATAGTATGTTCTCGGAGTGACTGATCCAGCAGTCCTGGACTGATTCTCATACCTAATTCCAGCAAGACGATCGGATGAAAATAGCTGTTTCACAAACAGTGGAAAGGTATGACAAGTTTGAAGGAGGCCTGTTATACTTTAACGGTGTGGCGTTTTTGACCTAATTTATGTTTAAAAAGATATTTTTGCGTTGGCGGTTTCGAAAAACACTTTTGTTACTGTTTGCGGTTTCATTTGTAAACGTTTTGCAGCTTTCATACACAATATAATAGGCCCCTTTTCCTTGAAAGCAAGTAAACAAAATGGAAATATACAGGGAGGTGCCCCAAAAGATGGCAACAAGTTGGACAAAGTCTGGTGACAAAGATACTGCTTTAATCATAGTCAATGGAAAATACTTTCTATTGACTATGCATTAATGCATCTAATATTATACACGTACCATTTTATAAGAAACAAAGGTCTGGCGGTGGTATGGTGTTCCTTAACTTTTTTTTTATTGTTTGCTATTGTTCTGGGAAATATTGGAATGATGGAATCCATTGTAATATCTGAGAAATCTGGGCCTCCTGTTTCTTATAAGCTGTTTTTCATAAACTATATACGTGTATGAACAACGATATTGAATAGTTAACTTTGTATATGGAAGTTAACTTGAAACTTTACTCAAAATTGATGCCTTGGGTACTGAGAAATTCGTCTTTATTACAAGATATTATTGCAACCAGAATATTAAGAAACCAGAATATTTCAGCACTCCCTCTCGGTTGTGGTTTTTCCGGTAAGTAAAAGCATTACTATCTATATAATATTAAATGCAAAATTCAAATATCTTTATCAGCAGATTATGTCAAAAATTTTTGGTATGAATTAGTTCGATTATTTACAGTACTATTGTAAAACAAACATTAAAGAAATTGAAGGAAAAAATGTTACATTCTTGGGGACAACAGGTAGCTGGAGAAATTTTCATGCAAATATTGAAGACGAGAATGCTTTGATTTGCAACAGAAAAAATAATAACGTATAGGTGTTTAAATATTACAGTCAAATATTCAGAAAAACCATGTCTGTAAGTTGAGAATTAAGTCGAAATATTTGTACGCGAAATTTAAATATTGACATAGATCGATATAATACGAGAATGCTTTGATTTGCAACATAAAAAATAATAACGTATAGGTGTTTAAATATTACTGTCAAATATTCAGAAAAACTATGTCTGTAAGTTGAGAATTAAGTCGAAATAATTGTACGCGAAATTTAAATATTGACATAGATCTAAATATTGACACAAAATAAAAGCCAAAGTTATCGTGTATCCCGTATAAAAAATTGTAACGTTCCTTTTTCTTTGTTTCAAGCTGGCCTACAGCCTTAGTGTCAAACGTGCCAAACATTTTGCCAAACACTGAAATTGAATTTTTTTTAGAGTTTGCCAATGTTCGATTGGAGGGTGGTCGTATGCACCGAACATTGCATCGAACATTTTGAAAAAACAAAATGCACCTTCGCAATAACAGAGAAATCACCGGTTTCCTGACGTCAACTTAAACCGTGTATCGCTTGAGAGTACTGGACGTCATGGAAGCATTTTGTTGACAGCTTGTTGACCACTTCCGTGGAGCCCAGGCATCTTTATCGAAAATGACGTCATGGTACTAAACTGGTGGGGAGACACGAATAGCACACCAAAATCAAAAGTAGTTCAGAAGCTAAATAAAATAGCAGATTTGATGAATTGAAAGAATTGTCCTATACAAATAAAAAATAAATTATAAATAGAATAATAAAAAAAAACTGTTTGATTAAATGTTCGGCAGGGTGGTCAAACGCATCCGACATTTCACCGAGTATTGAGAAAAATGGAAAAATTCGGTGATTTTTTTTATGTTCGTCAAACAACGTCAAACATCATCCTACAAGCTTTTAATCAATGAACAAGGTAGTCAAATGCATCGAACTTTTCACAAAACATCAATGTTGAATATTGTGGCATTTTACATCAACCGGACCCAAAGACCCTAGGACCATTGAGACCCTTAAGTATTAAATATCACCAAGGACCCTTCATACCTTCAACAACAACCACAACATCATTTATAATTTACTCATACCCCTAACCGGGGTATGCTTTGAAATAAAAATTCTTTATTGTTAAGAAAATGAGACTCCATGCACCAACAAGTGGTAAAAAGGGAGTCCCTTAAAAAAAGTTAAAAACTACAGAAATTACACTACCTTACAGCAACAGCACCAGTAACGGATTTGCGAATAGAGATCGTTTACTGGAGGTTAATTTGACAATAATTAAACATTTGACGTAAGATTTAGCAATATTGCTATTGAGATGTCTATTGGAAGTATTTTTCATCAGGGTTTCAAATTTGTTTGAGGAAGGATAGCCATAAGAATTTTCGGGGATATATTTCTGTCTTATACTTAATAAAGATTTGCATTTTAAAAGAACGTGATATTCATCGCCTACTTCATTTGTATTACACATATCACATTTTCTCAAGTCATGGTCGATTTTGAACCATCTTCCAGTTTCAACTGGTAATTTATGATTGGATGTTCTGAACCTGCATAATTGAATAATAAGGATAAGGAATATTTCCCTTTGTTTGATGACTACATTTAACAATTCCATTGCTGTATATATTGGTCTCTAAGTATGTCTTTGATCTTTGATAGTATCTGCGAGTTTGCTACGGTTTGTGATATATTGGAAGTTCCATATCAGAGATAATTCGCTATTGTCTAAAATTCCTTTTACAGTATTTATACACTTGCTTTTTTCGTAATTTGCATAAAACAGATTGTAAAATTTACTTGATAATTTTGATTCTTTTCCTGTAAATATTTCCACCCAAAAATTAATTAATACCACGCTGGGCTGTCAACACCAGGAAGGGAATTGCAATCCAATTGTGGTGCTGACAGTCCAGCATGCTGGTTCTTGCCGTGTTAATTTTTATTCCAAAATTGACACGGAAGGCATATGATATAAACCGGACCGGAAAGGAAAGGATTCTGGATTTGCTTCCCTATATGTTTGCTATTGTGCATGGTTTGAGCTTGCTCTGCCCGAAGAAAGTTTTTTGAATGCACATGGGTTGGGATCTGAATGCACATTGGGTGAGATCTGAATGCAGATGAAGTTTTTATCTCATACTGTTTCTTCCTTAAAATTTTACTTTTTGAAGTTTTAAAGAGATTGCTCTGTTGATGGAGGGATTTTATTCTGGAGGAGAACCCGACTTGGATATGCACCCATACTCCGGCGCACCTGCTTTTGAGGCTCTGGAACCAATGGGATGGACAAGAACTTAAAATAAGAAACGGAAAATCATTCCCCCATTGATTCACCGGACAGCAACATGGGAAGTTATTTTTGCTTGAGATGGCATTTTTTAAGAGGGCACTGCACATGGGCCTCAAAATAACAACAAAGAAAGGGAAATTCGTACCATGAAAAGGACATTCAAGAACTCCCAGTGCCTCCAGATTCCTGTGACTCTGCCACTGGGGAATCTGTATAAAACTGGGAATCTGTAAATTACATGAATATAGCATTTCATACGAATAAGGCAAAAACGTTTATTAATTTTATAAAACTCTTATTGTTTTGTGATTTTTTAATCACATAGACTGGCCCTAAGGCTATGGTCAGACTGAAATCGCAACATGGTCGATTTTTGTCCGGGTTTTGCGGAAAATGATTTGAGCGAGCTAAGAAATTATCAAAAGAACTGAAAAATAGAAACTAATAGAAAGAACTTTCTCCATTCATTTCCTCAGTTCTCATTTGGCTCCTAAATTTACAGCTAGCTCCTTTTCTTGGTTTACAGCTAGTACTTAAGGGTCCCAATGGTCGCAGGGTCCTAAGGTCCGGATAATGTAATATGCCCAATATTGTTCAGTGAAATGTTGATGACAGGGGCTCAATGTATTGAATAATATAGGTGATTCTTTGACGACTTAAAATAGGTGTTTCTTTGACTCTGTCAATGCGGTGCGATGTCTTTGACACTATCAATACGGTGCGATTTCTGCTTATTACTGCAAAGCAACGTGTGATCAAAGTTGGTGCATGCGCATCAGTTCTATGGGGGAGATTCCTATGATATATTCCTATAAGAATTTATTGACTGCAAAAGGATAAGACACAGGTATTTTTAAGAAACTTATTTACATTAGCTTTCGGAATTGCTTCAAAGTTTCAGTTGATTTTACTTCTGTTGGAAGAAAATTCCAGATTTTTGGACCCAAGAACGACAGAGTTGAGCTACTAGTTTTAACTTTTGGAAGACTGCTCGTGGTTTTTGGAAAGACATTTTGATTTAAATTATGCCAGGTCTTGAAAGCTTCAAGTGCTAAAGGCCGAATTTAATGTATGTGTCCTGCTGAGGCCTGGTGTTTAGGGGTTTTGGAATATGGATTATTGGGTTTTTTGGGTTTATTATTCAGATTATTTATGAATTTTGTATGGATTATGGATTATCAAGGATTTCAGGATTTTTCAGGATTGTCCCTTCGTGGTATTTCATGTTCAAAGATTTTTGGATTATTTTTGACCATTGATTATTTATGATCATTGACGATCCTTTCCCCTGGATTATGGATTATTGATACCTCCCCCCTCCGCTGAACAGGCCTCACTGCTGTAGAATTTACTTTTAAAAGCTGGGAACTGTATGAAGATGCAAAATTTGAAAGTGCTAATCGTAGTGCTCTTTCGTTTATTTTTAAAGTTCCATCTGACTTGCCTTAAGATGAGAGGGCAGTAGTAGTAGATGAAGTTGCACTGTTATTCTTGAGAAAGCAATTGTTACTTAACTTTTTGAATTGCTTAAAATTTTCAGGATTTTATTTCTGTTGGAAGAGCAGTCCAGATTTTTGCTTGATATTAAAGCTACTAGTTCTAACTTTCGGAAGATTTTTTCATAAAATTATATCATGCAAGGTCTTGAAAGCTTTCAAGTACTAAAAATTTAATTGATTGTATGTGTACTGCACTGTAGCATCAGTACCGTTGAAAGCGTAGGGGGGGGGCTGTAGCCCCCAATAATTTAAGAACAATGGTGACTTAAATAAAATTGATTAAATAAACCTTTGTTCTTTATTGTTCTGAAAACAATAAGCCCCCAATCTGGAGCAGCTTCTTACGATACTGAGCAATTGCTTTGGAGAACAGGGTACTATATGAGATGAATAATCTGAAAGTGCTAGCCGTAATGCTCTTTCGTTGATTTTCGTTGATTTTCGTTGAAGTTTTTTCTGGCTTGCCTTGCTGCAGAATAATCAGATGTGAAGCCAGTAGTTGTAATTAAAATGGCATATAATGAATGAGTTTACAATAGTTTTTTTTGGGCACCATCTGCAAAAGGATATTTATAGTTAGGTATAAGAATTCAATTTTAAGTTTATCTACTTATTTTTACATACATTGTAAATACTTCTACAGTAAGCCTTAGTTAACGGTAAATTTAGCTATTTTATATTGTAAAGCCTACATGAAATATAGAAATAATAATAATATTTCACATTGAAGATACATTTTTTTCGTTTTGTAGATAATTTGAGAGAGCTTAGTCTCCGAAAAGTTGCAACATGGTTTTGCAGAATGCAATAGTACTGTTTAAGCGGCGTAGCCGATATTGATGTTAAGCTCTCTAATGAGCAGATGACCCTGGTCACAATGTAACGGGCCCGTTTGTACCCATTGCCTCCAATTTGATTAATCTTCCGACGGCGAAGACTTACTAAATATCATGTCCCATTTTGAAGTTCCCATTTCATGTTAAAATCGTACCCTGCCTCAAAGAATTTGAAACCCCACCCTTAAGGATGAAATGTAGCTGTCGTCATATATTAGGGTGTTCCCCTTCAGGGTAGTTTGCATTAGATCATCAAAATCGACGACGTATCAAAAAGAAAATATTGCCCCACACTGTAAACTCGATATGTTCTAAATTTCGTATGTTAATCATGTAAATCTTTTAACTTTCAGATAACTCACAGATGATTTACTGACAATTGAAAATGAACAATGATCCGAATTAGTGTGAAAAAGAATGTTTTCGTTTGCCTCGTGATTGCAATCATCATAATCTTATCATTGTATCAATACTGTGAAAACAATCCACAACGATGCTTCTACTTGGAGAAAGATGTATCCACAGTGCTGTTTGCCACCAAGTACAAGCAACAAAACTCAAGGTATGATTACAGGGAGACTACTCGATTTTCGTAATTTTTAACAGATTTCTTCTCATGCGAAATATTTCATTTTTCCTCTTGCTTTTATTTGACCTTGCATTGATGCCTGCCGACTTTGCCTGCACAGGAGCGTGGTCATAGGTAAACAAGGGAGATACTCTCTGTGGCACAATGCATGACTCGAGCTGCTGGCTGAGTGCCAAGAGATCACTAAACATCACTCACAAGTTTGCTTGCCTCTTAAAGTGACTGCACCTCTTAGCACTTTTTACCTTTGCCTGGAATGGCGGACAGTGTGGAACTCTCTTCACAAATTCAAACACAGGATGCAGTCAGGGTTACCTTTGTCCTAGACTTGCCCGAAATAGACTCCCTCGATATGGCATTTCCTCGATATATTGAGTAGAAATAAAAATTTGTGATTTGGCACGAAATATAATTGGGGCAAGTCTACCTTTGTCCCCGCAGAAGAACAGTTTGCTAGACTATGCGCTTAATTTCGCTTACTTGGTTGTGGTGATGGAACTGATACAAGTTTTTTAAAAGAAACTTTTTATAGGAAACTCACCGGTGAAGAAAATTTAAGAAACTTTCACTTGTGAATGAAAAATTGCTAAGAAACTGTTGAAATTGTTAGTGATTGCATAATTCTTAATGATTTTAATGCAGTGGACATGATGTTAGATCATGTACCCAGTTTTTGTAATGTTTTTTTTTTGAAAAAATTTATGCAAAGTAGAAAAACGGAATATTTTGTATACAATTAAGAAATTTTTAAGAAACTTTTACTGTTGACTAATGGTCAAAAATGTTCCGAAATTAAGAAACTTTTACTAGTGGAGCCAGGTTTCTTATGGAAAAACGTGTACTTATGTAAGTCCAGTCCCATCCAGTCAGGGCGAAAATTCAAACATGGGACCCTCAAATCAAAATGTAAGCTTGCCATCCTCTGAATTACTTGCAAACGTCTATCCCATATGGTGAATTCAATTTATTGTAATAATTTTACTTAAAGAAGGATTCTACTCGTACATATTTTCAGCCACCTGCTTGCACCATCTATAGACTTGCTCCAAGTCTATTTCGTTTCGTTAATCAGTAAAAAAATAAAATACATGTCACTGCAGAGGAAAATACCCTGCGGAGAAGAGACTTCAGTAACATAAAATATCTGAGGTCTCCCCTCCGCAGGGTATTTTCCTACGTAGTGACATAACATATTATTTATTTTTTACTGATTAACGAAACGAAATAGACTTGGAGCAAGTCTACATCACCTACGGCGTAGTGCGGCACAAGTACCAACAAATCTCCTTCTCCTTCAAGTTAAAAGATAAAAAAGGTTGACCAAAAACGAAATAATGTGAACCACATATGGTGACCCAAAAATGACCCAATGTCTTCAAAGCTGCGATGAAAGAGCTTTATTTTTGATAACTCCGTTTTTGCTTGAATTTGATGTAAAAGGCTTTAGTATATAGTTTGATACCTTGTATATCAAAATCTACCCAATGATCACTGAGTTATACTCAATGGAACAGAAAATAAAAAATTTTTGCTGCTGCAATCTGCTGAAAATACACGTTTATTTTTATAAGAAACCATTTTATATGTTTATTTTATACGCAAATCTAAGAAACTTTAACCGGTGAATGAAAAATCGCTAAGAAACTTTTTAGCAACGGAGTGGACAAAATGTCAGCTGATTAATCCAGTAAAGATTGTGTATAAAACTATTTGTCCTGTACAATATATACCCAGTTTTTGCTAATGTTTTTGCTGAATAAAATAATTCATGGAAAACGGAATTTTTTCATATACATAAAAGAAATTTTTAAGAAACATTTGCTGGTGAAATTTGGTCAAAAATGGTCTAAAATCAAGAAACTTTCACTAGTGGAGCCTTAGCCAGGTTTCTAATAAAAAAAACGTGTACTACATCAGGGCCGGATCCAGACTGGTTTCAGCGGTCAGAAAAACCAAAGTAAAGGGCGTGGTCGCTAAAACAATTTCCCGGGCCCCCTTCTTCTCAATATAAACCGGTCGCCACCAGAGTTGACTTTCCTGCAGTATAGCTCAGGTATTACTTAGTAGATTTTGGCAGACAAAGTGGAAAACCTTAGTAGAAGCCTCTTACTCACATCAAAGTGCAGGAAATATATAATTATAAAAACTAATGCTCCTCCATAGCAGCTTTGAAAATATGAGGAAAATATGAGGCCACACGTTTTATCAACTCTAACAGCCCATGTTTTGTTCTTCAGCAAATCATCATCTGGACATGTGAAATGGATACCAACCGAAAAATCAACACCACCAACATTAGGTATTGAATATATATGTATTTACATGCTTTAATACCTCCGTACAATATTCATTATTTGTTAAACTATGTAAATCAGATTCCTATTCAGGGTCATCAATAATTTCCTTTTCCCTTCAAGGCACGTAGGATCATCTTTATCACCTGCTCTTCATTCGTATTTCATGTTTTTTATAAGAAACATTTTATAAGAAACTCACTGGTGAAACCCACGATAATTTAAAATAAATAATGCTTAATGATTTGAATGGAATGGACATGATGTTAGAAGATTGATTCAGTGAAGAAGTTTTATCCTGTGCAATATATACTTCAGATCAAAGAAGAGTTCAAGAAAACTTACTTTCCCCAACCTCTATCCCTATTTTCTTCCTTCTCTTAAATCTTACCTTTTTTTTCTTTCCTTCTTATCTACCCTTTTCGTTCTGCTCACCTTTCGGCTTGCAGAGACAGGTGCATTTGTTCCACCTCCGGAATTCTTCCAAGGTCCAACCACCGACCATAGAAAGCCTAATTCCAAAGGCAGTTGGGGGCCGATGTGCGTATACCCAACTTCCTGCCAGGTGACGGGGGGGGGGCGTTATTAAAAAAAATTAAAATACAACGCTTCGGGGCTGTGGCCTTTGACTCGTGATAACCATGTCTTGTGACAATCACGCACCACTCTGCCAAAGAAAAGTAAAGAACCAAATTACTCCTTAGCTAACACGAGCCATTAAAAGGTTAATCGAGTGAAGAGACAAACTTAGGAAAAAGCAACCACAAATCCAGACCTTTTTTAAGGCTCTTCGTAACGGATTCAAATCCAATATACCACACTCTGTCATGGAGCGCTACAAGACTCTTGTTGGCTCTAACCACTATGACCCAAAGAAGACGTGAAACGTAGTCAATGCAATGATTAGTTTAGACATCATCAAATAGTACCTCCTCTCAAAATTAAACATTGATAACGTATCTATCACAGTTGAGCAGCAAATAGCAAACTCTTTAAATGAGTATTTTGTGAGCATCCCCGGGGGGGGGGTGTACACCCTAATATCTGGGCACGGGTATGGGCCACCGTCACCAATAAGGCTGCGTTTGAAGGCAGTAAATTCTCTAAAATGGGTATGGTTTTTAGTAAAAATGCCTTAATGTTGGGTTACATATCAAAAATTACTCTTTACAAAAATTGTTCTGTATGGGTAAATTAAATCTCAGCGGCACAACCACGTCCGAACGTGCGACAATATCTTGACAATGTTACGTATACCGCTGAGTTTCATTTTGCGACTGTAAGCGACAATTTCATCCTAGAATCTATAAGAAAATTAAAACCAGTAAAATCAACTGGTCCGGATAAGATCCCTACATTTCTGATTGAAGACACCGCCGAACTTATGTAAGCATTTAGCTAAGATTTCCAACATGTAATCACCCTGGGCGCGTATTAGAAATTGGGCAATTATAAAGATATATTCAGAACTTTCAACAAGACCTTTCCGTTACATTAAATTATTATTGCAAATCTATAGTAATATTTCAATTTAAATGTAATGTGAATTAAAAATACATGAGCCCGCCTGGGCGCTTATCAAATGGGGGGGGGGGGTAATAATTACAGAAGGCGGTTATTAGAGAGTTGGTGGTAAATAGAAAAAATACTGTAAGATTAAATGAAAATGAAATTAACAAAATGAAAATGAAATTAACGAAACGTAAATGTACCTCTCCATGGCAGTAACTATTTACCCAGCTTCCAGAGCTGATACTCTCGGTTACATTATGGCAGTAAAGTTCAATTTAAAGTTTTAAACCAATTAGAAACGGTCAGTCTTGAAATACTGCCCTCTGATTGGTGCAGGAGGCCAGTTTTTTGCTGTAATATTACAAGTCCCGGAGTAAGCGAATAGGGTAAGGCGGTAGAAAATAAAGTTGGAGCAAATTATCACTATTTGAACCATCTAACAAATCCAAATCGTTTCTGTGAAAGTCACCCACAGTTCTAGTGCAGTTACCCTACATATGTTAGTCTATATTATAAATTTAATCCTATTGTTTCCACTAACATTAAATAAGTGTATTATTATTATTATTATTATTATTATTATTATAGCTTGAACGAACATTCACGAAGTCCTTAATTGATTAAAATAGCTTTTGGCTTGAATAAGCAGGATTATACTATATATGTCTCGTAAGTACTAGTGAGGTGATATTTTGATGATAAACCAAGCCAAAGTTTCAGTATCAAACAATTCATACTTATGGAAAATATTTTGAGTAATTCCTCGACAAACAGTTGCTTAACTAAAAAACCATCTAAGCTGCTTTGAAATGCTAATAATCTTTAAAAACATAAACGATTTACTGAATGAAAAATGATCTAGAAATCTATTCGATATCAATTCTCATTAAATCCTTGTAAGAAATAAGATTCAATGATGCCTGGTTAAAAGGACTTTATAATTTTCTATCTCAACATTTCTTTTTGTTTTTTTAATACAGTTCCAAAATATTTGAAATCTCTAAATTAATATTTGTTTAGAAAGCGGCATCTCCTAACAAAATACCTAAAGCATACACAAATAGGCAAACCACATTAAAGCCAATTTTCCATGTTCGCAAGGAGTCGCGAAAAGCCTCAGAGGATCGCCAAGGATGGTAATTAACATTGCATGTAGTCCACCTGGGTTTTTAATTTCAGGGATAAAAATATCTTAAGGAATTGCAAAATTTGTGACAATTTCAATGCATTGCTCGCAGCAAATGGCAGAAATAAGATTTTTCTTAATTTTAAAGCTGCATCTTTTTGTGGTGCTTTAATGGGGAAACCTTGCTTCTCCATTACTCCGTTTTCGTGCAAAAAGGGAGTACAATTTATCCGCGTTGAGCCTTTCGTATAAATATATCTCCCTTTGAAAACATTTGAAAGCTGATGAAATGAATGTGCTTATAAAACGAATACATTTGAAAACGGATTTGTATCTTCAACCAAAGAAAATTGCATGTAAAGGCTGGTTTCCATTTAGCCGTAACTTCCCGCGATATCGCCCGCGACATGAAAATGTGTTAATGGAAAAATTTGCCTTGTGCTGACTGCGGCTGCCTGAAATTGCATGTGACGTGTGCTCTCTCAGGCTGCTCAAAAGCTGAATTTGATTCAACTTTCGCGGCACTTATACGGCATATCAGAAACAGCATTTGTTTAATGGAAACAAGTGTTTCCATTAAAAGACGCGCACTCGGGCAGCCTCAGGAAACCGCAGACAATATTGTCGCATAGGTAGTCGCAGGTGGTCGCAGGTGGTTACGGCTAAACATCTTCAACGAGCTACCAAAAATGGTGTACTGCACGGATTACAGTGATTAAGGTTGATATTTAAGTCAAAAAGACTAAACTAATTAAAAGCAATTTTTGGCGATTTTTTTCGACGCTTGCTTTTTCGCTATAAGCGATTCTCAAAAGGTTGCCAATCTCATTGAAGCTCGAAAATATTCAAAAACATTTATATCATTGGGATCAAACATTGACTTCATGCTTTGAAAGAAAACGAAAAGCCTTTATTCAAACTGCGAAAAATGACGCGTGAAACTGAAAACCCATGAAAACTGAAAGAGTCTTTGATTCTCAACAGTCTTTGACATGGTTGCGGGAATCTCTCTGTGTCCATGTGCTCTCAAGCTTTTGAAACTTGATCAACGTTTTTCAATGTTTTCGAGATTTTGTAAGATCGAAAATTTTTGAAAATCGCTTATAAAGGAAGAACAAGCGTCGAAAGAAATCGCCAAAAATTGTTTTTAACTAGTTTAGTCTTTTTGACGTAAATATCAACTTGAATCACTGTAATACGCGCAGTACACGATTTTTAGTAGCTCGTCAAAGATGTTTCGCTTTTTTTGGCGCACCCGATAGAAACCAGCATTAACCCCCCATTCTCTTACCACAAACGCGACGGGAAAATAGAAATAAACCAATTCAAAACAAAGATGCGTTTTTGAAAAAATGGAAATGGAAAAACGGTTCGCGTTGGTCTGAAAGGAAGCCAAGCGGTTGCGTCCAGCAATTCAATTTAATAGCAAAGCCACCAATGTAGCCAGTCCACCTGTCAATTAAACAGATTTTCGTAGCTTGCGCACAGACGCTACTCTGAAAAAAATTTCGTGAACGTATGGCAAGTTTTTGTGAATTGAAAACTTTTAGGAAGCATCTATAAAGTACGTACGCATTAAGGGAAGGAGGAGGGGGTGATAAACTGAAAGCATCCATCTATTGTTATTTTCAGCTTTTTATATCGTTCTTTTGGTTGGAAGGGGAGATGTAAGTCAAAAATAGTTAAATTACAGTGCGTAAATACCTTATGGACGCCCTTTTACTAAATAATCAAGAAATAATTATTAATACCCATTTTCTTAGATACTTTGAAAGGATTGCTAAAGAATACTTTGCGGAGCAAATTGAGAGAAAAACAGAAGAGCACAGGCTCAGAATTGAATCGATACGAACGAGTAGACATGAATGAAGTAGCAACAGAAGAGAAAGAACGAACATTTGCTACAGTGCTTGGCATAGACAAGAATAACAAGTCACTGGGATTTGACAAAGAAGATTTTGAAAAGTTTGCTGTGCAGTACGAGAAAGAAACAAACTTGCAAAGATCTTTTAAGAAAAATATTCGACAACAGTGGAATAATACTCACCTGGACAACAGCACTCTTGGAAGGTTTGAAAGAGTGGACAAAACAATATTAGATCCGGGAGGAATGAATAGAAACGAGTTAGAAGAATATTATAACAAGACAATGAATAGTACGGCGAAATTTTTGTATTCTTTGTCAAATATTAATAATACGATAAAGAGTGTGGAGAATATTATAAAGAAAAACAATATCAACAATAAACAACATTATCATGTGGATAGATCGAATTTGAATGAGAAAATTAACACTGATAGAAAATTTGCCAAACTACCACAAATTACAGAGAATTTTGCCGAAACAACTGACAATCAGAGAGGCAGAGAAGAGAATTTTGCTACAAATGGAAAAGCTCAGACAGACTCGAAACATGATGAAAAATTCCAACATTTCAATCTTTCCAACAAAGAAATTAAGGAAGTGCTTACAAAATATAAGCATGTTCCTGGTGTAAAGGTTGAGCCTGGAAGTGCGGATCAAGATAGTCGTGCTGAAAGCGGCCATGAAGAAAACGGAAGCGGGGATAGTGGAGAAATTGAGGAAGAAAATGAGCATGGAGTTGAGAAACAAGATTCTAGTGAAACGATGCAGGATATCGATAGATTAAAAGATGGTAATGAGTTGATGAGTAAAAATGTGACAAGTGAGCTGCATGATGTAGATTCTTTTGAAGAAAAAGAAGCTTATTTTGAAAACAAGAATACAACTGAAAAACAATTTGAAACAAATTCAATTCCAACAAGCATTTTAAGTACAATAGGCCATTCTTTCGCAAACAAACACGCTGCCACAAAAAAAAATTCTGACTTTTGGAAAATGATTGCAAAGAAACAAGAAAATGAATTTGCCACGCAAAAGGCAGAGATAGAAATAAACACACCAATAAAGATGAAAAATAGACAATCTGATACGAAGATGCAGGGAACACAAATCAGCGGAACAACAAGGTCACAAAGTAACACATCTATGATGAACATACAAAACACAGAAACACAAAACAATAGACCTATTGAAATGCAAAATACTGGAGCACAAGGTGTTACAAAGATACAAAATATGGAATTCGAAGCTGGCAGAATGATAGGAACACAAAGTGACACATTTACTGAGAAAATGCGTAGTGCAGGGGCACAAATGCACAGAGCCAGAGATACGCAAAGAAACAAATCTGCTACAAATATACCAAATAAAATGGCGCAAACTAACGGAATTCCGCAAACTAACAGACCTAGCGAGCCTACAGAGATACATACTGTCACAAACATACAAAATACAGGGGGGGAAACTGGTGAAAGGACACGAGTACAAATTGATACTACTGCCAAGACACAAAACATGGGAAAACAAAATAGCAGACCTTCTAAAGTGCAAAATAACCAATCTGGCAAGAAGATACAAAATACAGATTCACAACTGGTTGGAAAGACACAAGTACAAGGTGATACTACTTCAAAAATACTGAACATAGGTATGGAAAACAGGAGTTTACAAAGTAAAACATCTGCTCCCACACAATTTCAACAACTGCTAGTGGATACAAAGGTTGGTGAATACGAAACTAACATTACAGAAAACAGTACGGTAAAACCAGGAATCTTGAACACAGGGATAAAAAAATTGAGCAACACACAAAGGAATAATAAAAGGTAAGTTTGCTATGAAAAATATCGTTGAAACCCGCCATCTCGAACTTTCAATGGGAATGGAAAGTGATTCGAGATATCGAGTGTTTAGGATAAACAAAGATAAATCGACATAAAAGCTCTCAAGGGAAATACAAAAGTGCTTGAGTTAACCGAGAGTTCGAATTAGAGAGGTTTGGCTATCTCTAAAACATGGAAGGTGGAATGTTGTAGTATGGAATATGGGGTATGGGATATGGAATATGGGTTCCGTATTGGTTCCGTATATAATATGGAATGCGTTCCATGTGGAATGTGGAATGCGTTCCATGTGGAATATGGAATGCGTTTCATGTGGAATGTGGAATGCGTTTCATGTGGAATGTGGAATGCGTTCCATATGGAATAAATAACAAATTGATGAATTTGTTTGTTGATCATGAACTGCAGTTTATTGAATTATAAATCTTTTAATATGGCTCACAAATATTTTAATTCATTTTTTAATATTTGTAAAATAGCTGAGCTGCAAACAAGATCAAATGATTCAGCAATACCTAGAGCGGCTTTTAAGTTTTGCCGACCTTTCAAAGAAATAAAAATCGAGTGAGTCGTGTAGTATGATACAGTACAATATAAAACTAAAATCGGTGATACAGTTAAAACCCGCATATAAGAAAACCAGATCTTTCATCCAGAGTATTGTTTCCTAAACAATAGGCTATTGTTTTATCTATTGCTCTCTTTAAAAAATCAGCCTGGAGGTTCTTAAAGTGAGTTTCTTATATGCGGGTTTTTACTGTAGTGCATACTTTTGAGAATTAAAAAATGTGCGACGCTTCGGGCTGTGCTCTTTGACGTATGCCACATCAAAAATAATTCATTTTTCGAATTTCGAATACATTGGCTAATTGATATTATGCTATTATGCTACATTGGCTAATCGGGGCTAATCTTGGCTATAACCACTATAACGTACGGAATACTGTTTCTAGTTTCTAAAAGTTCGTAAGTAAATTAAAATAATTAAGATAATTAGAACTATTATGCAAATAATTACCTTTGGAAGTTTTACACTATACATGAAAATTAGATTCCATCTTGGCGATAACGCAGGCAATACTGTTTCTAGTCTCTAGAAGATCATAAATAAATTAAAATAATTTAAGTAATTATAACTTTTATGCAAATAATTACCTTTTTATGTTTTACTCTATGCATGAAAGTTAGGTTCCATCTTGACGATAATGTACTTTATTGGTACCTCGCTTGCTTTGAAGGCTGAAGTATTCGCTGGTATTTCATTCACAAGATCAATTCTTCAATTCTTTATCTTAGTATTTTGTTTCTTTTTCCCAGCCTAACTTCATTAACAAATACATCTACAAAAGAAGAAAACAAATCAAAACACAGGAATGGCTTGATGTACTTTGATGAAGTTTCCTGCGATCCATTAGATCCTGAACTTCTTCTTTTCAACAGAATATTCAAAACCGGAAGTTCAAGCATGAACTCGTACTTCATGAAAGAATATAGGAAGCATTATCTTGCAATCAGAATCGGTAAGAATAGCAAAATATGGATTCCGAGAAATTATATATAAAAGTTTTACAAACCATGATATGATGATTTAGTCAACTTCCGGTAATAGACAATTGTGCAGAAGATGGCAGCAGGAAAGTATTCTTATGATTCATTGCTTTCGATTTGTGAATCATTAGCAGTTCTATAGGCCTTCCATCGTCGAAAGCAATGAACCACGGGAATAATTTCATGCAGCCATCTTTTGCGGAATTGTCTATTCGACGTCCAAATAATTCGAACTTTCGCTAAATTGAAGAGATTTTAGTCCCCTTGAACCATTCCTAGCATGATTCTTAACAACATCCACCAGACAATTCAATTCCCATTAATTCAAACTTTTCGCCAATTCAAACAAAATGAGGAGGCCCATGCTATAACAAGTGTCTCTAATTAAAATTTCCAAACATAATCGAAAATAATGTACCGGGATTCCCAAAAAAGGCTATGGATTTTATTGAGTTTAACAATTAAAATATTACCTAGAATGTTATGAAATGTTTATGCTGTTACTCATTGATTGTTAACTTAATCAAAAATACCTTGTTTGACATTTTTGATGCCTTGTAATTCGAGTTATTTGAATAGCAGCCGCTTGAATAACAGCCCCTTATGTTAATAGACTAACTTAAGGCTATCTCATTACGCCAACACTAAATTGATTGCCTTAATAATAGAATACACTCCTTTTTGAGATTAGGCCTGAATTTAAAAACATAATTAGAGCATCTTCTAGCTGAAATCACCGAAAAAATACTACTCGCGGCTCAACTCTAAAAATCGACATTCTTTTAAAAAAAATAATGTAGCATCAATGACAATGTATGTACATTTACAATTAAGATTATTCATAGCAATGTGTAAACTTTCATGTAATTTTTCAAAACGCATAGGGACGACAGAAGATTGGTACAAAACAGGCGACAGCTATCCATACCCAAAAGTAATTGAAAAGTTTGCTAATGGTTCAACAAAACGACGGGTGTATTCTGGGCATTTCTACTTCAGAAAGAACCTAAAAGTGCGGAAATCACACACGTACATCAATCAAGTTCGAGATCCAGTGGAACGAATTATCTCACACTATCATTACATGCGAAATTCAAGTGCTCGGGAAAAAATTCGAGTTCTCGAGATGAAGAAGAGCGGAGAAATTAACGAATCATTGACCGAGTGCTTTGAGAAGCAGCACAGAGGATGCGAGAACAACGTAATGACCAGATTCTTTTGCGGAGATGCAGATTTTTGTCGGTTCGGATCCCCAGAAGCCGTGAAAGTTGCAAAATATAACATGCGGCATCGTTTTGCAGCGATCGGCATTCTTGATTCTGTGGACATGTACTTGAGGATTTTGAGAAAAAGGCTACCAAGATATTTTCGATTGCAGCGTTCTTTGTCGCGCGAGAAAGAAAGCAAAGACAAAGGCTATCTCCAAAAAGTGCCTGAAAGTGTGAAGAAGCTTCTGCAAGATGCAAACCAAGCAGATTACCAAATCTATGAGTATGCGAAGGAACGTTTCAATGAACAAATAAAGAAGTGTGGATTTACAAATAATGGCAACAAAGCAAAGTTAAAAAAAACGAAAGGAAAACTGACAGAAAATAAAAAATAGTCAGCTATTTTCATCGAAAGAATTATATAGCTGGTAAAGTCAGATAGCAACAAAATACAAAACATATCCCTAGCAACTGCACAGAGTCGTAAAGTCGGGAAAATGCAGCCTGAGTGCAGATATTGGGATGCACGTGCATTGGTTTGAAAAGTGAAAGAAAACAACCAAATACCAAAGCAGGCAAATCAATAAATCAAAAGAAAGCAGCTAAATCATCTCATCAAGAGACAAACAGCCAATTAATAAACAGAAAATATGTCCGAAGCCAAAACCGAACCTAGTAAACTGAACCAAGTAAACCGAACCGAGTAAGCCGAACCGAGTAAGCCGAACCGAGTAAACCGAACTCAGTAAACAGGAAAATAATTTTTATCAATTTCAAAATTCATTTCTACAAGGGCGCCGGAAATAAATCTAAGCCGTGGGGCAGCAGGAGAAAAAAAAATTATTTTGAGAGCAAACAAAATAAAAAAGAAATGATCACGAGTTTGACAGGGGAAGCTACTTACGTGGTTTTGACTTCCCGGCATTTGTATTTTTTTGTTTTTTTAGTGTTATCTCTAATTTGTTTGGCTTGATGGTCACAAAAATTAAACCTTTCTAAAAACTTAAATTAAACCTGCGTATGAATTTGTATAACATATTTTTCATCTGAACATTTTAACAAAGACAATAATAAAACAGCAATAACAACAACAACAACAATAAAAAATTCATAATTTAAAAAGTGTCAATTAAAATACTTCCTAAAAAAATGAAACAACTATCCTCTTGTCATTTAAAGGATGAAAAGCAATAGGAATATCCAGTATTTTTGCTATCTTTAGTCAGCTAGTTAAATTGGTGTGTGTATGTTACTTGAATATTTCAATGCAACCAGTTAATAAATGATTTATTTATTAAGTTTAGTTGCAAGATGACACTATTTTCCATGCCTGGAAAATCCAATGTCTGGAGAAATCTTAAATTATGCCCTGCATAGAAAAAACTGATTTTTGTGACTGTTTTCAGTCTAGCTTTTATTGTTTCTAAAATAACAATATTGTCCTCCTAATTTTCTCCCAAAAAGTTCAAAGCATCAATTTCTTTATTTGCAATTTCTTCTTCTTGTGTGCAATAAATTGATTAAAAATGACGTAAAAACCAGTTTGTTTGATCACACAGTAATGAATCTCTAGTATAGGCTTCGTTTTGAACTAAAATATAAATTTCATGGTCAGTAAATGATGCAGCAAAATATGCTTGTTTTCATTTATTTGTGACTCATCTCAGTGTGACTCATTTATTTGATGAGAAGGTTTTATAGTCATTTAATTGTATGTTTTGTCACATTTAATCACTTGATCAAAATATATCCAGAGGAGCATCACCTGAAAAATAGGATCTCTAGCCTGCGTGATGATCTCTAGAAATGCTAGAAACAAAACTAACAATCAACAGGTTTTTATTTTTTGGTGACCATCAGCCTGCGAGGAGACGGCGGAACGAACACGTTCTGGTGGATGAGCACGCATGCAAAACAACCCGATTACGGTACCCTGTGTTCGCAATGCACCTCTGTGACGAAATTTGAAATCAGAAGAAACTTTTGTTAGGCCCTAGACTTACTCATCGTCGTAAAAAATTTACTACACCGAAAGTTCCTAAAAAATGTACTCATTTTTTTAGGTAAATACGATGACCTACAGTACGGCTCCGCATTTAAGATACTAGTTTTCAAATTAAGCACTGGTTTCAAACTAGTTTACATCGTGTTCATATTGTTATTTTGAGAAAAGGAGCCTGAAGGTTTCTTACAAGTGGTATTTTCAATTGTGGAGCCTTACTGTAATGTAATTTAAGGCGATGCTTGCAATAAAGCATCAATTATCTTTCTACGAGTCTTTCTATCTTGGAGACCCACCGTTGCCTCCAAAACTGAATTTTTGCATTATTTTGTCACAATGGTCCCCAAATAGTGCTTTTTCGTCGAACTGAATGGCAGTCCCAAAATGTTTCCAAAGCCGGAAAAATTTTTCTTTCAACTTTGACAAGTGGTATAATGCTGATAAAAACAAGTGTTTATAAGTATAATTTTAGAAGACAAAGATATTACCACCCATCTTAAATTAAAACCAGGCATTCTTGGTCTTTTTCTGCTATTTTATTGCACAAAGGCTATAAATTTTCTTTGAAGGCAGCTACCATTTTGCCAAACCATTAGCAAAATTAAAATAGAATGAAGAAAGATCCTCCTTTAAGTAGTATTTCCCTCCATACAATTTATCTCTTCTCTTGTTTTTTGTTGAATGTATATTTTTTAATTTTGCTAACTGATGTATCAATTTTCTGTATCTTATATTTTTGTAGTTTTGTGGTTCCGCGTACATTAGAGCAAACATGGGGCCAAACATTTCATCGTATTTGCCTACCCTTGTATGTTGCTACGCAACGGTTTTTCTAAAGTTTAGCAACCCAGAAGAGCAGGTCTGGTAAATAGAAAGGATGTTTGCAAGAATAAAACAAGATATATCAAAAACATAATAGATTTCACACTTTCATCCAGCATTCTCATAACAAGATAATTCACAATATTCTAAGTATTAGACTACAGATACAATGATGATACATATATTCTTCTTAATTAAACTATTGGGTGCAAAACAAAGACTGCGCGTGCGTAGAAACGATATGAAAGAAAACGCTTTCAATATGGTCCACCGAACTGGATCAACGTTATAGAAAACTCACAATGTTAACATTAATACTATTTTATACTTTCTAAGATTTAACAAAAATAACATAATAATCAAAGTGTTGATGCTATTATAGTCGTTTGGAACACACGAGAAATGTTCACCTAAACAATACCTTTGAACCACGCTACCACAAACTCTCTAGGGGAATTTGTTTGAGATAACTGAAGTTTTCGAGATAAAAGAATCTAAGAGCTCTCAAAGTACATACAAACCAGTTTGAGTAAAATTTCACTCTATGGTAAATTGATTAAAAACAAGGCATATATAAACCATGCCAATTCGAACTCCAGAGAGAAATGATATTTTCTCTGAGATGGAGAATTTCCGAGATAACCGAAGCTAAATCAACGCTGGAAGCTCTTAAGGAATATACAAAATAGTTCGAGCTAACCGAGAGTTCGAGATAGCAGGGTTCAACTTATTCGCAATCAAAATGTTGGTCCCAGGCCTAAAATGGGAGACCTTGTGTGCCAAGTAGTATACCTCCGTGTGCCACAAACGATAATAATAATAGCCCCAGAATCTACATCGGTTTACTGAGTTTCAATAGGCTGGAAAAACAAGTTAAGTCTCACGTCAACATTCAATCGAAATTCTGAAAGACAACGCGATTTTGCTCAATATTTCTTTGCATATGGGTCAACTTTACTTCTGTATTGGGCCTTTTCAAAAACCTCTTGAAATTCCCTTGCAACCCATTTTTATAAGAAATTATGTTTTGTTAATTTTTTCAAATAAAAACAGCTTACGAGATCAGAAATTCATTTCGTGTGTGGAAACGAGCGACCCGATACTTTGAACAAAAGCTCTACGTTTCAAGCTAGCAAAACAACACTAAAAAATTATTTAACCAAACGCAAAGAAACGGTAATCTTCGTTATTCTAAGTTATACGATGAATGCTAAAAATTGTTGATGCCAGGAACACAAAGTGAATTTTCAAAGTGAACACAGTATCATTAGCGAATATGGCCTATTTTTTAATTAATACTGGATTTAACAGTAGCTTGTGCATAAATTAATCGAATGTTCGTTGTTTCATGCCATGTCATCAAGAAGCCAGTCAAATTACAACACAGGCAGCTAGGCAACAAAGATAGTCCCTAAAATGTTAAATTATCAAAGAAATCCTTCCGAATTTATGGTCAAAATTCTTTTCTACTCTCCCTGTGTTCTTGGCACGAATTAGTTCAATTTATGAAATCTTAATGATACTAAAAATCAGAACTTTGTTCCAAATATGCGACGATGTGTCCAAACGACAACATCGTGCAATTACAATACAACGATAATACATAAAATGTAGCTAAACTACAAGTTGTAAAAACCAGACGGACAACTAATCGATTACAGAAAACGAAAAACCAATTTTAGTTAATTACAGATTTTCACGGGAAGAAACTTGAGCAAAACACTCAAAATAAATACCCCTGCAAACATTTTTCACTCCCAAAACGATAAACTCGCTACCCAGTGTGTCCAAAACTCCAATTGCAATTCAATTGATGACATAACTTTAGTAGGGAGAATACACATACACATGTGGTAGCATTTTCGTTTTATGAAAGGAACCAAATCTTGCAATCCTTTCTATGGCTGTGTTCTTTTAATCTTCCAAACCTTCTGAATCCACGGTAAACGGTAGGTTTTGGAGAAACCGGATCCAAAAGTTTAAAAGACGAAGAATTCTGAAAATCAGAGATTATTTGAGAATTCTCCTTGGAAAACGAATTGCCAATACAAAAACGAATTCTTGAAAACCATCTGCTTTAAGGGTCAGCAGGCTTCAAAACCTACAATTTTTAGAAGTTTGGCTTAAAAAACAGGAATTCTGAAAGAGAAGGCTACCGAAAATATAATTGGCTTTAAAGGACACGTCATGTGCATGTATACCAATTTTCAGAAGATTGACTTTATAGAACACGAATTCCGTAAAGGAAGGCTACCAAAAAGGAACCAGTCTAAAAGAAAACGCCCTGTGAATGCTTGCATACTGCTTGCTTCTCGTTCTTTTTTTAAATCTGCGTTATTTTCTGTTGTGGCACACCTCGTCTTCGTGGAGAGGTGAGTGTTTAATCTCCGAGCATACAGTTATAAACACCGAGGTCTGAAGACGTTTTGCTGAAGCTGCACTTAACCCAGAACAACCTTTCGCAAAATTTTCCAAAGAAAAGGTTCTAGGAGTGAAATTCTCCAAGCCAAAAAAGGTTCTTCCCCTGATAATTTATGCCTTCAATGCCAATCGCTTGGATCGAGAAAAAAACTTGAATCACTTAACAATTACAAAATTCTACCTAACGATTAACTAAATGTAAACGTGTAAAAGACTATATGTTTGAAAAAGAGTCATCCCCAACTGGGATGTTTCGTTGGCTTAAAACGTTAATTGCACACGAACTTCTATCAAAAGTTATCAATACCAATATAATTTAAAAATCATGTGCCACTACTTCTTCATAATGGTAAAACGCGATATAAATTTGTACAGCATACGATATATACGGTATATGCCAAAATGGCACTCAAGTGCGAAGTTGCACGAAAAAACAACGAATGGGTGGGGCATTTGCATTTTCGCAAATTTTGCACTAAAGATTGTGGCTTCCATAAAACAAAGCGATTTTCCGTTGTTTTCAAAGGATTTCACACCACTGACTTGCTCATTCAACCAAATAAACGCATATAAAGAAGCACACTTTTATGGCTGAAGTCGAAAGTACAAATTGTTGTTGTTTTCCTGTCTGAATTCCTTACTCTACAAAATTTGCCTTTCCAGGATGCAGAACTTGAGCATGAATATGTTGTTCAACGTATTACACATAATTTTTGCAAAATGGGTGAAAAGAAAACACCCTGACAATTCGTTGCTTTGCACTCACTTCCACTAATCTATGCAAATTGAATGACAGGTACGGAAGTTTCATAATTTACCAGTTTAATAACAGGTAAATGCTGCGTTAATATCATTACATCCACTGTATTCTTTCCAGCACAATAAAACGTTGCATCCAATCCAGCTTTACGTTCTTTACATTCCAAGATTAGCCAATTACATGACATAATTTTATAACATGTTTACAAATACTGGAAATTGATTGGCTGTTACGCAATGGAAACAAATCAACTATTGAACGAAATACAAAATCATCCAATGCTACTCTTCCCCTAAGATTTATTATGCTGTTTTCCAAACAATCGGCAACTGTATATAGCAGCGCAGAATAAATACTCTCAGATCATGAATACTAGCATTAAATCAAGCATACTTTATCATGTAAGCATACCAAATCTGTATCGCATGCAAATTTAATCCATTGGTTTTGCCGCGAGCAAACGGTTCCGGATACGCGTGAGCATCGTTCACAAGATAGAGCCTTGAGGAATCCCATAATTTGTAAGTTGAACCAGCCAACTTAGAATTGGCAACTCTATAATTTTCCGCGTAGTATTGAAGCTAGCCGCTTGCGGAGTTCTTGTTGCAGCTTTCTTTGCCGTTGGGCCTCTGATTTCAAAGCAAATTCTTCGTCTTTTACAGATTCAATATAGCTGATTGCTTTTTTTAGTATAACGACTTTTGGTATCTTCTTATTTCCAGATAATTCAGGGATGCTGTCTCTCAGATCGTAAAATTTGCCCTTAAGTTCATTTCTGCGTTTTCTCTCCAAAACGTTATGAGATGCTCGCGAAAATCGCTCGTGAAGTGACGCCAGCTCCCTCCTTCGTCTCGAAGTGTTCAGTACGCTCTCTTCGTCGTCATCACTGTCTGAAGTAGTCGGCTGAGTTCTTGGGATCTCTGTGCATTCGATTTCGGCTGTCTGTGCAAAAGACATCGGACTCATGGCCGGCTCGGAGTCGGGTGTCTTTGGAGGCGTAATAATTTCTGGCGATTTTGGAAACATGTCGTAGATCTTCTCACTCGTTGTCAGTTTGGGTTCGACAGTTACAACGTCAACATCGCAGTCACTTTCATCATCTGAAATAATATAAATTAAAGTTAAAAGTGAAAAACATTACCAACTATTAATACATATGTAATGTTACTATCAGTAAGATATATGGGCAATAAGAGAAGACTATTTGAAGACTGTGCCATACTCAAAACATATGACATGACATGTTGATAAGCAACACAAAGTATTACATTTGGAGGAAGCAAACACAAAGATGATGTCTTGCTCGTTTTATTAGTTACATTATGAACATTTTTATGTGTAGCATAATGTACACACACACATGAAGTCTTTTCCAGGAAGATATATGGGCAATAAGAGAAGACTATTTGAAGACCCTTAAGAGGTTTAAGAGGTTTGGGGGCTAAACTTCCAAAACTTAGGTCTAATTTGTTATCGTTCAGAAAAATCAAATATGTGATTTCATTCCGGCTTAACTTAAACAACGATGCAGTTGAACCTCTCTAGCTCAAAATCCCGGCAAACCATTGTTGTTTTGTAATATCTCTTGAAAGCTCTCGGCCTTGATCTCGAAAACTCGCCAACTCTCGAACAAATCCTCATTATTGCCGGGATAATTCGAGATGAAGATAACGATGTTTTGTACATTGAGCTACATGAGGGTTTTTTCTACTTTTTGGTGGCACATCACGTCCCCTACATTTTGAAGTCATGTACCAGTCCCAGCAGGCAAGAGACAGTTGAATTGTTCTTGTTATACGATTTTTTAAGCTTCAGTTTCAGCTGTCCATATTAACAGTATACGTTTACCACAAAGCGATGAAAAGAATGCCCCGTGGAGTTTGCGTGAAACCAGAAATCCTATTCGTTCAGGAATCTCGTAAATCTACTTTTCTTGCTCATTCGTTCTGATAATTAAATATGGTATATAAGAAATAGCCTTTTCTTTCTTTGCTTAATCCATTTCATCATCAACATAGTCATCCATTGATCAATAATCCATTCGCTTTTCTCACCGCAATGGCAGCCAGTTATTCGGCTTTAAATTGAAAAGGAGAGCTTCTTCTATATCAAAGTACTAAAAGTCTGTAGTCAAAATAAGTTGGCTTTAATTAACAAATAAGTAACATAATATAATGAATGGGAGTAAGGCCTGAATACTGAGGTCTATAAAACCCAGATTAGTTGTTTCAATCTAACTTATAACTACACTAATATCTAAACCTAATTTTCCTACAAACAACGAATGTGCACTACAAGCTAAACGTAATTAAAAACGAATTTCGAGTCTCCACAAAAGCGGTCTTAACGTTTTTCAAAAAAAGATCACATCCTTCGCATTTACAATGTCAGATGGCAGCCCATTTTCAATTCATTTATTATCCTTTGAGAATAAAATCTTTTTTGAAGCCTTCTCTGCATTTATCCAACACTATTTCAAAAGCGTGGCCCTTGTTCTATTAATCTTGAAAAACTTAAAGGGGTCAATGTCTATGAGACTTTGAAACAGTTTGTAAGTAGTGATCATGTTCCCACCCACGCCTCCTTCTGTATTGAAGGGTGATTAAAGGGTGGGTCATTTCAAGACTGTTAGTCTTTCGCTACATGGGAAACATTGTAACCAATATCTGTACCATTTTTGTAATATTATTCTTTGAGCTGTACCCTTACAAATATATCACCTACCAAATAACTAAGTAATTAATAGCTTTTGCGTTCTTAAAGCTATGATTTTACTTGGCCAGTTGAATTCACTCTTTCGCATTCAATGTTCAGTGTTGGCAAGGAAAATTGAGTAAGAACTATTCTTGTGTACACACGCAGTGCAGGTGTGTTAAGTTATATTTTGCATCTAAAGAGCGTGTACCAAAATCTGCACTGAAATTGCAATTAAATATCGCTGCAAATGACAATGCTGTGAAGGGATGCTGTGGAGGAAGGCTGTAAAGGATTGCTGTGAAGGAATGCTGTGAAGGAGTGATGTAAAGGAGTGCTGTGAAGGAGTGCTAAAATGACTGCAGCTGAATCTCTTTCAGCGCACTTAATTTACGCTACTTACTGTTGAACCATAGAGTATCTTAAAGGTATTCTAAAGTATCTCTATAATAAACAGAGGGGCGCAAATGGTGTCCACTTTATAGAAATTCTATCTTTACTGAGAAAAAGCCGGTTTCCCTTCAGTAAACTTTCCCACATTATTAGAAACCTTGAACATTGGTCTTCGTGCGCAGAATATTCAAGTAAAAAATAAAACCAGAGAGCGGCTTGCATCGACTAATAGTTATACAATAACTGATTATCCTCATTATTAATCATATCCGAAAACTGTAGTGATAAGACGGTCTTAGTATACGCATGTAGTTATTGGAGGCAAGATTTAGCTTTGTTACTTTATATTAGCTGTTTGACCAATTATGGTCAAACAGCTAATATCCGAACACTGATGCACGGGAAACGAAAATTCGTTCGTCGAAATTTCATTTTAAATTTCATTTTCATTCCATTTTGAATTCTTTATACATAGCATCCAAATACTCTTTAAAAATAAATATTCTATAACATAAGAAATTTTTATGTGCTTTCGAATAAAAGAATTTAATTTCATGCATGGGAGCCTCGCTTTCCAGGCATGATTCCACAATAAACAAGGATCCCAACAACGTCCGTGATATTAATGATCCGTGATATTTTTGGTCTGGTCTCGCAAGCCATTTTCTTTCTAATTTCGTAATGGTGCTTTGCTGGCATAAGTCGAAAAGAAACATGCTAAAATCGCACAGATAACATTCATCTTGTTAATGGATGCTCAGACAATTGTATATCTCGCATTCTGCCAGACGCAGGGATGACGCAGAAAGTGTGCCTGTCAAAACAAGTGTATGCACGAGATGCTCTACTTTGAAGCTTTGGTATAAGAAAGTGGGGCAGACGAAGTGGCGGTAAATAAAGTTACATAAATGGGCAAAAAGTATAAATAAATCCATCTTCAGACAAATTCGATTTTCACGCCAAAGTCTGGTTGCTAAAATCACGATTGAGCAATTCAACTTACTATGGGCAGACTTTTCTAAGAATAATCAGTAAACATTTTAAAGAGAACCCGCCGTAGAAATAAGTGTATACCTTCCATTATTTTGCAGCAATACAACCCTTTTCATAAGAAACTCGGCTCATGACCAAGTACTGTTTCTTAAAATGTTGGCCGATTTCAGTGCTAAAAGTAAGTTTCCAAAGCTTGAACTTGAGACTATTTTATGGAATAGCAAATAATGTAGGGTTAACAAGTCGCATTGGGCGAATTAGTCCGATTATTATCATTACTATTGTAAAGGGAATGAGAGAAATAATTTTATATTTCAGTTGGATAATAAAGAATAACAAATTTAACGAGAAAATAGAAGTTTTGTGAAAATTAGAGTTTCTTAACTTTAACCGTTCCTAGTACTACAGTTTCTTAATTTTAAGCGGTTTTGGGTGCTAGTTTCTTATAAACGGGTTTCTTATAAACGGGTTTAAAATGCATGTAGTCTTTCATGTCCAAAATTACCATGTCCTTTTTTTGTTCAGGATTCACAATATGAAATTTAGTGCGCTCGATGAAATTTAATGAAATGTTGGAAACATATCTAGAATCTACGTTGGTAACGTTCCAAGATAGTAAAAGGAATTAGAGAGATAGTATCCCAGGTTTCAAGGAACTGGCGAAGAAGAATAATTTCCTAAACACGCATAATCAGACGTTGCGGAAATAAGTTAATTGATAATGTTATGTACGAGAACATTTATACTGTAGTTTTCTCCACAATCTATAAAACGACATTTCTTTGCATTTTCTAAAAACAGAGCAATCTCAGGATCTTATAAACAGAAATTTCCTTACGAACTTCCTTGCTGGAACCTTTTATCAGAAATGTTCCACAAATCTAGAATTCTCCAAATAGAGAATAATAATTCTAGCCTGCGTGCAAGCTTTACATTTTACTGCGGCGGAGCTCTCCTCCTAAAGTAAGTAAAATACGCACGCAGGCATTCTCATGCTAGATTGCTTGATTTTCTGGCTACTTTACAAAATGACCAGACCCAATCTCGTTCTGATGATTTCAACGTTATGTGGGCATTCGTTGAAGTCTAGCAGTGGGAATATAATGCTACATAGAATGAAATTTAGATTTAAAATTCAAATAAAGAGGTTGTCATTCTTGAAATCATCTCAATTTTCACATTTTCTCAATTTTCACAATTTCCAAATGGCCAAACACTAAAATTATTGGTATTTCGTTTTGCTAGAACTGCTAGAAATGCTAGAACTGCTAGAACTGCTAGAAATGCTAGAAGGTCACGGGGTGGTAACGTATTAACATGTTCCATGTGGTATCGTCGATTGTAAAATTGTTTTGCCTTTGTAAATTTTTATGAAAATAAATTTTTATAAAACAAAATGAAAACATAGAAAAGACAGAATGACTTCGTGACTTGATGTTGTTCGTGACAAAGTTACTTGGATCTCAAGTGAAGCAAAAAATGTTATCCATAAATCCACCCTTCTGAATGAAAGTTGCTAATTCGCTTATATGTCTGCGAAGCTTAGATCATGCTGTTGGGATACCTGATTCTAAAAACTTCACTTGTTGTTAATTTATTTCTCGAGTTTGGTATTTAACTGAAGTTGAGAAAGGTCAAGACTGTCTGATTTTAACATGCAACGAAAAGTTCTCCCAAAGAGAAAGAATGTAATCCAAAAAGTAAGATGTCTAATTGACCTAAGTGATTCCTTAAAATGTCTGGCTGTGATTTTCACGCGATGTATTTCAAACATCGTTTTGCACAAATTTGACGTGCAAAACAAGCTTTAGTTTTTCGTCTCCTATCGCCCATGCATTTTTACTGTGTCTTACTACCCTTCTCGTAAAAAAGCATGGGTTAAGAGAAACAAGAAATGTCGGCCAATTTTTTAAAAATGAATTCATATACCAGGGTTGTTGCCGTTGCTGTTATTTTTGTTACTATTTACTATGTTGCTAATATTTACTATGTTGCTAATATTTACTATGTTGCTACTATTTACTCTTCAGTTTGTGAGGTGAAATGCATTTGTTGCAGGCCGCCATTGCAATTTCAAACTGATTTTAGCTCCATCTGAGAGCGGGGGGAGCAGGAAGGAGGCTGAAAAATAAAAGGGAATTGCTATCTTGCAAGAAGTCAAACGTTTCCAACACCACATCAAGATTTTCCAAAATGCATTTCAGTGCGACTGTCAATCAGTTTTGTAGTGTGAGGACTATATCGTTGTTAGCTACAAATATCAGGTCCAAATCTTTTTGACAAATTTTCAAACAAAATCGCATTTCCCCCAAACTAAACCCACTACAATTTTCACTAATAGTAAGGGGTCCGAATACAGGGGGTGGGGTGGAAAGCTGGGCAGGTTTGAATAACATTGCTGTGAGATTTACAATATTACATTCTTTTCTGAATATTGAAAATTTTCTAAAAATAAATGTTCTGCACAGATAACAAATGAAGGGAATATGTAATAACAGATGGCTGACAACAGAATTCAAGATACTACAATTTAATAGTAGGGAGGTTGGAATAACTTCGTCAGGGAGGGAGGGGTGTGAAAAACTATACAATAAAGTAAACGGGGAGTCTTCTGTTAGGGACTCTGCATTGCGTAGTTCCACAGCAGAAATTCTCATCATAAAAACTACTGAAACTCCAAGAATATTACGTGCAGTGCAAGGTTCTTACGATCGCCACATCCGTGTGTGATCAGTAGGGTGTACTAAAGAAAAGTAAAATTTCAAATTCCCTTTTGTCTTCGACAGTATGACGTATTAGCTGGCTCATTCACACTGATAAAACATCAGCTATAATAAGTAAGATGATTAACTTTAAACCAGTTAGCAGATCAGAAGGCTGGCATATTGACCTGAACTTGCTCTCTCCTTCGCAGTGGTCTTTTTTTTCAACTCAGAGATGGTCCGCATAGCTGGTCCAGATTTCAGCCCTATGCCCTACAGCTGGTCCATAATTTGACAGAATTGCGAAAGAAAGAAAAAAATTTCTAATTACCAGAGGTGGCAGTTACAGATTTTATTTTCTGCTGTTCTAAAATAATAGAGAACAAATGTCTGCATCATAAAAATAATAAAACATAAAGATCATAGAGAAAGTCTGACTCTTTTCAGGAAAAAGTCAGGAAAGACTAAATTACCCTACCCGTGTGTATACACCTAGGCACAGTAAATGCTCTGAAATGGAGATGCGGTTCATTATTATTATTATTATCAGGACAAAGGTCAAATTATTTTAACAGACTGCCTATCCTACGACACTATCACCACCTTATTTCTTACCTTTTCACATATCAATATCTTATTTTGATAATGAGCAGAAGCTTAGATGAAAATGATTTGTCAAGACAAAGGTTTACATCATTCTTGGGACAATTTTCAGGACATAACCATACAGGCAAAAAAGAATTTTGATGATAATCAACGCGATTTAGTAAAAGAAGGAAGAGTAGGATGGGATTACAGAAAACTTGGGGCAAAGCGACCACCAAACAAAAGAATAGTATAGATAACAGCAAAACAAGATCCAGAAATTAGAACATCTGCAAATTATTTTGCGTTTCAAACTTAAGCGTGTTCTCGTGTTTCGCCTGAAGCCGGATTTCTACATTCACAGAACTAAAATTTCGTGCAAGATTAAAAGAATAACTGGCAAAGTTTGTACGATGCAATCCCAGGATTAAATTGACTAACTTCATTGTTTCTGATCTGTCTAGGTCATATTGCCATTGATCTCACGTGGCTTTGTGGCACTGCTAAGATTTACACAGCTAAGACAGCCTAAAAGCCTCTCTAAAACCAAACCACTCCAAAAACCATTGAGCTCTACCAAATCATTCATTTGCTGTACCATCGGTACACTTACTCGCACAATCACTGCTGGAGACGTCGGCAGTCATGCAATCTAAACTGGCTGTACCATTCGCTTTGTACGAAGACTTGGAGCAAGTCTACTTTGTGCGTAGTAATCATCCATTTCCAAAAGTTGGCCAAATAAGATTCGCCTCGTTTAAGAAAAGATGCAATGTCAGCAAACATTTACATTGTTTTCTTCAGCCTCGTTTCAAAGAAGAGTTTAGCAAACCAATCAAATCATTCTATTTTTGAGATCTTGCAATTTGATTGGTACGACCACGGGCTTTAGGAAAAGTAAAATTTGTATTTATTCCCACTTGTTTTTTTTTTCATTCTACTCGTCCTACATTCCGTGGTTTGAATTCGGTCACAGGGAAACAATAGGAAAGAGGCCAAACCACGGAATGTGGGACAAGTAGAATGAAAAAACCAGAAGTGGGAATAAATACAAACTTTACTTTTCCTGAAGTCCGTGGTACGACAAGACGTCACAGCTGGTCATTCTCTAGGTTCTCTCATTTTATTGTTCCGTTGTTTTATAAACTGTTGGAGACAATTAAATTAAACCAATGTTGTAACTGGGGCCAACAAAATATGGCATCCGTCCTAAATGAGGCAGTTCGTTTACCCGATGCCATATCATCCATTCTGAAGCAAAAACAATTTTTCGAAGCATAATTTGAACTTAAATGCGTAATATCATTATCCAATTCAAGGTCACAAGTTCAATCAACTCCATATGGATCACTTGGAAACGAAGATAAATCCATAAAACCAGACTATTTAAGAAAGTCATCGACACAAAAATAATAAAGGCCATCTGCCTTACAAGATCGGAATCAAATAATTCAAAAGGGTTTAAGCTTATAATATTTGCACGCTAAAGGAAAAAAAATTCCAGCGATTATCGTGCACAATTGTTGCAAAATGCCTTCTGGAATTCTAAATCAAATAAGGGGATAAGAAAGATCAGCGTCTCGCTGAACTGAACGGCGTAGCTATAAACGCAACTTTCTGACGAACACAACCACTTCAAAAAAGCGTCCTAAACCCTAAACTCTGCGGAAATTTCATTCAATAGATATCATTGACCGTGTTTTTTCAACGTCTACCTTTGCAAAGATGTGGGTTGTTTTTTTTTAATTTGTCTAGGCCCAAGCCCACTTTCCATCCTCCAGAGGGAGGAGTTGGCGATGTATATCAGTCTGGCAAAATCAAGACTAGTGTATGCCATAGGTTTTAATTTTTTGTGTAGCCCGTTGCAGTTTTAAGCTGCATACCTCGCATGTCGTAGGAAATTATTACAATTACTATTTTTGTTATTTCATTTCCTTCCTGCTGTTTTGCCTATTCGAAATTTACTAGCGTGGCCGCCATTTGCGAAAGCAAAGAAACAACAACAAAAATTACAAAGAGAAGCAACGAGCTGATTAAACCATTAATTAATGTCGTAGGATCTGCAAATACTATGCTGGCGTCCGAATTCCCGTGCTTGGTTTTATAGCTTCACTTTGCATATCTCAGTTTTTCTTTCCACACCAATACACTGCTATCTTTTTCAACAAATGAGATTAAAATCATTCGGGTAGTTCTTAACGGATTAAAAACATCATAATCAGCTAAAATATTGCTGTAATATGTTTAATATTTCTTTGAGCAAAAATTTAAAACTCTCCATTTAGCTTTTTCGTTGAATACTACCCAGCTGTCCTCTTTGAAACAATGAAAAGAATGCGCCCCATTATGCTCCCAGGGGTCTGACTACAATACGCTGCAAATTGGCTCGCGACCATAGTCTCGGTACACATTTCATGTGGTTTGCCTTGCTTTGTATATATTTCTCTTAGTACCGCTATCAAAATTTGTGTTTTTATGTCTGATTAGATAAAATGCTACAAGCTTGATAGCAATGATGCCAATTAAATAGTCAATGTAACTTAAAATTAATAGTCTTGACAGTTCAAAATCCGCGTTTTCAGTTTCAAATCTTTTAAGATTTGTGTTTTGTGTGATTAAATAAAATGCTAAAAGCTTGATAGCAATGACGCCAATTAACTAGTCAATGTAGCTAAAATTTATAATCTTGACAGTTCAAAATCCGAATTTCAACTTTAAATCTTTCAAGATTTGTGTTTTTATGTTTGATAGGTAAAATGCTATAAGCCTGATTTGATAGCAACCATGCCAATTATATCGTAACTTAAAATTGTAGTCTTGACAGTTCAAAATCTGTGTTAAATTCTGGTAAAAGTCAATGTGGTATAACATGGGATAAATCTTTATATAAAGTTGGAGGCCATAATGCAATATGGAATTATTTGCAATATGGAATTTTTGTTCTAGATTGCAATTAGAATGACACTAAGGCCATTTTCTCTCAAAAAGCAGATAGTTTAGAATGTATATGAATTTATTGAAAGTTTTTTGCGCATGCGCAGTAAAAAGTGTTATTAAAACGTTGGAAATAAATTTTTTTGCAAAATTATCATGTGCCATGATGTACTAAGCTACATTTTACAGTAAAACCATGAGAAAAACTCATAACAATGCTCCACATGGCAGAAAATGGAAGGAATTATGACGTCATCAAAATCTAAAAATAGATTCAAATTAAATTTTGTTAGTGTCACAATGTGCCCCTGTGCTCCATTAATATGCTGACCAATTCTCAAACCGAAAGCACCCTTTATAAGATCTCTACAAAGCAACATATAAATTTACAAGAGTACTCTCTCAAAAACCCGTTGCCATGACAACTGTTTACATGTAAACATGTAAACAAACACATTGCAACATCCCTAGATAATATTTAGGAAAAGTCAAAAAGTTTCATAAGCATCTGAAAGACTCTTCTTTAGTTGTCTTAAAAAATGTAGGAAGGGGGCTAATTTACCCCCCCCCCGGTCCAGATAGGGTTAAGCCACAGGAAGCCCATATGTAGATAATATTCTATATTTCTATATTTCTAAATCTATATAATTTTGTTAATAACTAAATTACAATTTGTTCTGTATTTCTGCGTTTATTTTCTGAGTCGTTCCGTCTATCCGTTGGAATAAAACAGTAAAACCGATAGAGCACAAGTTACACAGAAAATAACGGCAGAAATACAGAGCAAGTTATAATTAGATTATTAATAAAATGATATAGATTTAGAAATACATAATATTATCTACATGGGTACCGTAATAATTTGATTAGGCCCCCCTCTGGAATAAGCTCCCCCCTTGAGGGTGATTATTTTAATAAGCCCCCCTCTCGAGTAAGCCCCCTATCAAAGGTCGAATTTTGAATAACCCCCCCCCCCCCGGGGCTTAATCGAATTTTAACGGTATATGGGCTTCCTGTGATTTCATTTGCAATGCATTTGGAATTTACTTTGTCGAAATGGGTATTTTAGGACACAATTTCTAACATCTTAAAAACAAGAAAATCGGGTAGGAATTTATTAGAGAGGGGGTCTCATTGGACTGTTTGCGATTCACATTGCATAATTTATGCTGTTTAGCTTATTTTCATTTCGGAAGAATAGTGATAACAGTTACATAAAAATCTTATAAAAAGTTTTTGACTGATGCGATGGTAATTTACAAATTTAATTGTATAAGTTAACCAAATTTGTGAAGTTACATTACTTACATTTTTTAGAGGAGGGAGTAATGAGAGAAGGGGCCAGTTCGTTTGTTGGTGTTTGAAAATAGGAGATTAATAGAGGGGTTTAAAGGACGGGGGCAAAAGGGAGGTAATATCGTCAATCTTCAAAGACACCAGATCTTTAAATTAATAAAAAAATTTAGATAACAAAAACAAAAAATAAACAAAATAAAATTTAATTTATTAAAGAAAAAAGAGTTTTTGATTTCAACGAGTCTTTGGTATGGTCACGGGAATCTCTCTTTGTCCATGTGCTCTCAAAGTTGATCAATGTTTTTCAGTGTTTTCGAGATTATGTGAAATTGAAACTTTTCGAAAATTTAAAACGGAAGAACAATTGTTGAAAAGAATCGCCCAATATTGTTTTTAACTATTTTAGTCCTTTTGACGTGAATATCAACTGTAATCATTGTAATCTGTGCAGTACACGATTTTTGGTAGCTCGTCAAAGATGTTCCGTTTTTTTTGGCGCGCCTGGTATAAAAATTACTTTACATCAGGAATGTATGAATTGCGAGAGGAATAGGATTTATCATTTATTGTTTAAACATTTTCATACATTTAGTGCTCATTCTCTTTAAATAAAAATACTTTTCCCCGGCTTGCCTTTACTTGTTTTAATTTGTACCACCCACATTTTATTTACAAGGGTTATGACCTTGTCAGCGATGGTATTTTTGCCAAGAATACCATTTGATGCTGTTCAGAGACATTTTTTGCAATATTTACTTTCATGTTTGTGAATTTAGTAATATTTTCTATCTGATCACCGTGTCGCTAAACAAATGGGTTTTTCCCATTCAAAGCACAATTCTTTATTTTTTTAAATTCTTGAATACGTTTTTGGAGTTAAAATAGATCAATGTTGCTTGCCTCTAGCCTCTTGCTTGGCATCTGGCCTCATACTTGGCTCAAAATCAATATGACGTGCATATCACACGTTCGAATTTCAGAATCATCACTTTCGAATTTCGAATTGTAATTTCTAACGATAAAATGCATTTTTATCGGAATAAAACAACAGAGGAAGTAGGATAAAAATGAGAAAAATGGATAAATTAAAAAGCAAAAAGAGAAAATCTGAAAAGACAAATTGAGAAAAATAATTTGTAGATAAATATAGTTTCAATTAAAATATGGAAAGTTTTTCCAGCCATAATTTTGTATGAGCTTTATATTTAGAAAAAAATTGAAACCAAGGCTGACTTTCTACACCCACTTCAAACAAGGCTGGCTTTCCGTCGACTTTTTAAATAATAGAAGGACTACGGCAATGTGATGAATGAAAGATACAAAATCCTGAATAAAGACATAGATATTACTAGTTAAAGACATATTTAGTGTAATCTAAATACAGATCATCAAGTATCATCCAGGCTTTACGTATGAGTCATAGCAGTCATTCCGAATATACTTGATTTCAGACTTGAGGTTCAGATTTGAAGCTGTTTCTCAAGTAAATTGTATATCTTAATGCTTTGTAAGGCATCTATAAATCGTGCGAGATTAAAATCAGATCTACAACAAACGAGAATTGAATTTTTAGAGTCACCAAATTGATACAAGTGTAAATATGCACATGCTTTTAAAACCAAAGTCTAGTACTCTTCTGAAATCATTGCTTGTGCGCAAATCAATTTATAGGAGAAAAAAATTTAAGAAAATTTTTTATCGCTTTTCGTATTTGTTCAAAAGCCGGTCTTTTTGATGAATTAAAATTTTCAATTCAGATTAAACAACTGAGTTTCTTTGAAGAGCCTGAAGATTAATCCAGTCAATTTTACCGTTGTTTTTGTAAATTAAAACAGTCATGATTTAAATCAGAAATGCCGAGTAAGATTTTCCAAGTTTCGGTATGCGTTTTGAAGAGCATTCTCTGCGAGATCCACATGGTTTTTGCGCTCAGTGCTTTCGTGTGTGATTTCAAAAACATCAATTAGTCGTGGAAAACCATCTGTTTGCAATTAAAACAATTTTTCAGCTTCTATTTTATTTCCATTTGTATGCTTCTTTGTGAGCAGTGATCTGAGTAAACAAGATGTGATGCCCAGTTTACACAAAGATTTGTTGTTAGCAGAGGCATTGCAGAATTTGTTTTTCGTTTTTAAAATGGTCAACAATTTGACGATATCACGTGATGGGAAAATTATGAAATGTGATTGGCTAATTTCAAACTCATAGCTGGATCTATACAAGATTTAGCGTGTAAAGAAATTAGGATTGACTTGCACACAACATTATTGTTTTAAGCTTAACTTCATGCAGTTGCTACGATACCCGAAGAAATTTCGGCTGTTGCGACGGTTGCGGCTGCTTTAGCGGTTGCGGCAGTTTTGGTGGCTGCGGCCGCAGACATTTATGCCAAATTGCATCTTTTGCTATTGTGGAAATTCAGTGAGAACAAAATTAGTCATGTTAATAAATACCACCCTCTCCGCCCTCTCCTAAAAAAATCAAACCCTTGAAAGAAGAAAAAAATTCTTTTTCACCCTTTCACCCCGGGAAGGGCCATATGGCTCATTGACAAACAACGTAAAACGTCACATTTTTAGGAGGTAAATACGGACAGAACTTTATATTAATTTCATACAGTTCAACATATTGGTTCGAATATGCAACCCGCTGCAAAATAAAACCAGCATAGGATTTGTCTGTTTAGCAGAAATGAATCCGTGCGTAAAAGGGTTAAAGTTTCTGATTGAATAAGGAAACTGATTTTAGGTTCCTGCTCATCCACAAGCCCAGTTGTTTTCGTCTTTTGCCCATCGATAAAGCATATTTACGGAGATGCCTATAACGATCGAATCTAAATTTTTTCTCGAGGTCTTCTCCTCCGCATGGTATTTTCCTCCGCAGTGACATATTTTTTAGTTTTACAGATTAACGAAACGAAATAGACTTGCTCCGCTGGAAGCTAGGAAATGAAATAAGATTGGCTGGGAGGGAGGGGGAAAACAAAAATAATACACAAATACGATGATTGCAGCAAATTTGTATAAGTGGTATT
Source organism: Phacellophora camtschatica (assembly GCA_036873815.1). Taxonomy (NCBI): domain Eukaryota; kingdom Metazoa; phylum Cnidaria; class Scyphozoa; order Semaeostomeae; family Ulmaridae; genus Phacellophora; species Phacellophora camtschatica. Next base: position 29,015 of record JAYJMH010005563.1, on the reverse strand, counting down.
ATAGATAACCCGGTATACGAAGCATGCTGCGTTGCACTAAATTTGGGTTGCAACATTGTCGTACAAAACTATAATACGAAGCCCAATGTGGGAGGTGTTATATTCCGGTCAAACAACGGTCTAACTGACGAATAAACAGAAATAGCTTTCCTTTGTAAACAGCGAAAAGCACAGATTGCTTATTACCGATGGGACGTAACATTTTTATTGATTGTTTAATTTTTGTTTTTAGTGCAAAGAAATTAATCAAAAATGCCATCTTGGAAAACAATTTTCTCAAGAAACTTGAAGGCAGCCAGGTGCAAGAAATTGTGAATTGCATGTACTTAAAAAGTTTTAAATCTGACGAATATGTCATCAAAGAAGGAGACGGGGGTAACGAGATGTATGTCTTGTCAGGTAAGATGAATACGGGGCTTATTGCTGGAACATACCTTGTCAAATTTTCGGGGGGCCTCTCGGGGGACGTCCCGGAGAGCAAATTGAGAGGAAAACATTTAAAGGGAGCTTAGCCCTACACTGCCTTACACGCAGGGGTAATATGACACCGATTATTTTATTTTTCATAAAAATAACACTGGGTTTGTGATATTAAAGGTCGCTTTGTATGCTCTTGATGAGTGTGCCTTCTACTGAACCCCTTAATGCAGTAAACGCCCCTTCTAATAAACGCCCCTTCGAATAAATTCTCCTCCTAACAAATGCCCCTTCTAATAAACTCCCCTTCTAATAAACGCCTCTTCTAATAAACTCCTCTTCGAATAAATTCCCCTTCTAACAAATGCCCCTTCTAATAAGCTCCCCTTCTAATAAACGCCTCTTCTAATAAATACCCTCCTAGTAAATATCCCTACTAATAAACGCCCGTTTTAATAAACTTCTTTTCTAATAAACTCCCCTTCTAATAAAAGGCCATTTTTGATAAACGCCGCAATCGCTGGAACGGCATTGATTAGAAAAACACAGAAAAAAGGAAAGGATCCCAAAATTGTCAGATTCACTTTTAATTGTCTTTTCAGCTACTTTTGCGATGAAACCAACTGTGAATTTATGAATTTACAAATAGTCTTTGAATCAATAAACATTTCACTATTGATACGAGATAATGCTTCTCTCTAATATATTGAATGCTTCTCTCTAATATAATGTCTTCCTCAAATAGATTCTGCATCAAATTTTTGAAAATTCAATATTTAAATACGATATCTATAAAAACGAGATCTATCTAAACGAAACGCTAATATTTTCTTAACAGAGGGGGAACTGGAGGTCACCAAAGGCGGAGGCGTTCTCGGCAAAATAAAATCTGGAACTCTGTTTGGTGAATTGGCAATTTTGTACAACTGCACAAGAACAGCATCAGTTAGAGGTAAGTGCAATGAATTATGGCATCGTTTGCTGAATTTAGGTATGATTAAAATATGTTCAACGTTTACTTCCGTTGCTCTTTTTTAAACTTATTGGCAAGAACCAAAGATACCCTTTATAAATTTTGGATAATTTTGAATTAGTTGATCAGCTTTTAGACAATTTTTGTCACGTGATCATAAAGATGAATAGTGATTATTGATTGGTTGCATTTGCAAAATGCAAAATGTAAACCAGAAAAACTCTTCAATGTTGAATGAAATTTAATTCTCTCCCATGATAACATTGCAACGAGCAAATAAAAGGTGTTTTGCACTTAGGATCTGTCCTGCGCATTTCTGCTTTTCTCGCGGTGCATTTCATAAAATCTTATTAGTTACTTGCCACTGGAGAGATATAGTGAATGAGATAGTAACTTTAAAATGTTTCTCTGGTTTTTCAGCAACTGAAGAATGTTTGGCATGGGTGGTCGATCGAAATGTTTTCCAAATCGTGATGAGAAAAACTGGAATCATCAGAAGGGAAGAATACAGCAAATTCCTAAAAAGGTAAGCATGCGATTCATAATGTGGCCCCCGTGAATAGATCTTGCTACAGTGGAATATTATTGAAAACAAAACATCACCTGGGTGGAGCAACGTATGAACATACAAGTCAACAGTAGACTTGCTCCAAGTCTATTTCAGGCCAAATCCACTGGCCAAATCACAAATTTTTATTTCTTACTCTATATATCGAGGGAATTCTATGAAAGTACCATAGCATTCCCTCGATATGGCATTTTCTCAATATATAGAGTAAGATTTGGCACGAAATAGACTTGGGGCAAGTAAAATGCCACAATAGCATTGATCTCGTTTTCAGGGTTGCAGTTAATAGTTCGGGATTGTGATTGCGAGATATGTATTACAATTTTAGACTTTAATACAACAAATCTTTTATTGCAGTGTGCCATTGCTAAAAGGATTGCCTGATGAAAAATTGTTCAAACTTGTTGATGTCGTTGAAGAGGTATTTGTCAAAAATATTGATTTGTTCTTTTGTTATGTTATTTCAAAGGGCTTGTAGGGGTAAGATGAGTAGAGCGGGGGCAAAAGGGGGTAATGCTGAAAGATTAACATTGGTAGTTTTAGAACTTTTAAGAGTTAAAGAATTAAGAGATTTGAAATTGACAATGTACAATGATTTACAATATACAATCTATAGGACTAGCTGTGGGTAATTCATTGATGATTATTTCTTATGGTTTTTTAAAAATTAAAATAATACTTATTATTTTCTAAATAGGACTTTTACCCCGAAAATGATTACGTCATCAGAGAGGGTGAAAAAGGAAATACATTTTACATTATCAAAGAAGGAAGCGTAAGTTGGAGTGTTATTCTGAAATTTCTCTTTTCTTTCACCTTTTGTTGGGTTTTTTCTTGTCATGAATTAACTCACTATTTATGAAAACATTGAATTTGATTTTTACCTGCAAAAACGAATTTAGTATTAGTTGTGGAGAAATTTTTGATCGAAATCCGCGAAATAATCAACAATTTGCAATTCGCGAAAGTTTATTAGAGCGAAATGAATTGGAAAATATCATCGTTGAAGATTTTCTCAACGAAACATCCACGAACCAACACCTCAAGCCTAAAAGAGTGGCTTTTTACTGCCCTTATATTGAAATTATGGTTTAGGATAACAGATATTGAGAATATAATCGTTACTGTATCTTAAATGCCCGAAATATCACGTCTTCTTTTTCTCAAAAAAATAAATATGAGAAATTTTATTCCTCTGAGATGTCTTCATTTGATTGAACCGCGAGAGTTAATTCCAAACATTTTGCACTTTTTTCCAGACGCGAAAATTTCTTCCCGCGAAAGTTTCTTTCCTTAAAGTAGTAGTTTTAGGACCGTGTTCAAACTATGTTCGCTGATCAAACGCAAAGCAAAATAACTTTGCAAACTAAAAAATAACGCATTCACAATTAAAACGTTTTTGTTTTTTTGTTCTTCAGAAGCATGGATGGATTGGGGAACGTTTTGATTACTTTTATAAATGCAAACTATTATTTTTTTAATTTCTAACCTTTTTGAAGTAATATTCAATTATTGAAATGGTTGTCATATTTTTCAGGTAAAAGTCCTTCAGACAGTTAGTGGGAGACAAGAACCACAAGACGTGAGGCAACTTGGAAATGGAGACTATTTTGGGGAGAAAGCACTTTTAAGGTAATAGAGTAATTATACGTACTTGAGAGCTTGCATATTATAAGTGTAGCCTTCCAAAAATAAATTATTATATCGTTTAAGTTTGTTGTGAGTATGGATTGGATTTTTTTTAGGTGTTCAAGTAGCAGGGAAATCTAAATTTTATCAATTGCGCCAAGTGTAATATTATTTTAATTTTCGTTCGTAAAGTTCGACTAAAAGTGCTTTAAAAAGTTATTTTTAAGTACTCTAAAACTTTCACTAACAGATATACATTTCATGATGATGGAAAGATTGAACAATTACTAAAATAATCCCTTTATTTTGCATTGATTTTTAGTGAAGATGTGAGGACTGCAAGCATTGTCGCAATGTCACCTGGAGTGGAATGTATGGTCATTGAAAGAGAGTAAGAAATTATTGCTACATTAAGTTTATTTTATTTTAAATAAATAAATAAATAAATAAATCAGCGTTCTCTGTGTTTCGTAATCTCTAGCCTTACTTTTAACGTCGAACTATGTTGATTCGATATTTCCTATCATTGACCTCGTAATCGTTTAGTAACCTCATATTAATTACTTGACTAGTTTAGTTTTTGATTATAAATTATTTATATATATAATTTTCAATGTGACACAAAATTGCAGTGTATTGCATAGATATTAATCAGGCAATAATAATTAAGAGATTGTTACGTGTGGCAATAGTCAGAAAATTAATATAAAATCCTTCGTAAATATACTAATAATGCCAAGATAATGATAAACTAAACGTATCGGGCCAGTAGTTACATAAATATTAATCTTTGAATTCATTTGCAGAACTTTCTTAAAAGTTATTGGTCCTATTGATGTTATACAGAACAAAGATTATGGAGATATCGAAAGAGGTGCTGTGAGGTATGACATTTAACTTTGCTTTCATTCATGCTATGACGTATAACGTAAACCAGGCTGAACCAAGTAATGTTTGCCCGTTAAATAAATTATCTTAATTATATATATTTAAAAATAGCAAAATTTATTTTAGTGGTATTATATATTTAATGTCAAATCTAATATTTCTAAATTCTCTTCTCTTCATATTGTTTCAAATGTCATGTCAATTAGTATTTTAAAAAGATAAATTATCGCCAATTTTAAAAAATAAACTACTGCACAGAAATTACAATATGTTTGAAAAACTTGCACCTTGTTTCTTTTGTATAAATAGAAAAATTATGTATGTTTTTTTAAATAAATTCCAGCATTGATGTCATCATTCAAGAAAATTGTTAGAAGATTGCAAAGAAATTATAATTCTTACAATTTTTCAAAGGACCCTTAGTTTCAAAAAATTGAATTGGCCCACCCTTTGGTTTAAAAAATCTAGGCTCTTTGTTGCCCGTTACGAATTTATGATAATGTATGATAATTTATAAAAATGTACTGATTTTTTGCAGATTGAGCCCTAAAGCAAGCTCGGTCGCCGACATCCCAGCAATAGAATTAGCAATAAGTTCAGAATTCGTTGATTGCGTTGTCGCTGATTTTAAATGTATTGCAACTTTGGGAATTGGTGGATTTGGGAGAGTAGATCTTGTAAGTTTTTTTTTATATTCCTTTCCGTTCAGGTTCGTTTTTGTTTATGTCTCTTTTTAGAGTAATTTTATTTCCAATAAAGAAGACAAACTAGAGCAAAGGATTCAAAAAGAATTCCAGATATTTGGCATTTTGTAAATGTTGTGTTTTGAGTGTTGGAAAGACATTTAACAGTCTATAACAAATAACACGGGGGGGAATCAAAATCTGCTTACTTTCTTCATACTGATATCATAGTGTCGACGGCGATTCATTCTTAATCTCAAATTCCCCATCCGGCATGAATCTATGCCGTAATCATTTTGTACTGGCAAGTGTAAACGGGATCTGAAGCAGGTCGTCACATGGAATACAACACAACATTAATATTTGATATACACGAAAATGTGAACATTAAAGATGGGTGGGTTTATTTAAAATTTCAGCGGTTATCCGCTTTCTTGTGCTTTTGTGTATGAAAACATTTTGTAAAATCTGTTAAAACTTTTCGTATGAACATTTTTATGAAAACGTAGCTGTCTAAAGAAACACAGAACTTCAACGCTTTTACTCTGCAGGTTCTTGATAAGCGGAATAGCAATGGAAAAACATATGCACTGAAAGCATTGATAAAAAGACATATCGTCGAAACAAAGCAACAAGAACATGTGTATAACGAAAAGAAAATTTTAATGGAACTCGACTCACCTTTTATTGTGAAGTAAACTTATCTTAAATTTTATTTATTTATGTTGATATCTTTTACATATTGTATAATATATAATATATAATATAATCTGTAAAATATAATATATATAATATATAACACAGTGTTTTTTGCAGTGCTTTAGCTTGAAATTAGTGAGCCTACATATTTTGAATTGCACTCAGAGCGACATCCGTAGGGCAAACTTAGAGTTTGGGATATCAGCCAGTCACTTTTACCTGTACAAGACTGGAAAAGGCCAATTTAAGGGAACACCACTTGGGAGTTTGATCAGAGAATCGTTTTGTGCTCAGTTTGAGAATTGTAATCTCACGGATTTCGAACCAGAAGCCTCCAAACAGAGATTTCTTTGAGCCACCCTGTATGAAATTTGTAAACCAGAATAGTTTTTCGAAGTTAAAAAAAGGAGAAGTTATGTCTCGTTCAATTCCTGCCCTGACCATCCCCTCCCCGGGACACCCCCGGGCATTTGTACATAAAAAATTCCCGGCCCCCGGGCATTTGACTGTAAATTTTTTCCCGGCCCCCGGGGCATTTGACAATACTAAATGCTTTTGTATATAAAGTTACTGGGAATGTGTCTTTTCTCAGTTCCCGGCCCCCGGGCATTCGCCAAAAAAATTTCCCTGGCCCCAGGGCATTTGTGCATGAAATTTTTGTTGACCCCCGGGCTGCCCGGGGGGGGGGGGCGGATGGTCAGGGTGAAAATTGAACGAGACATTGTACATAATACATTATTTGTATTACACCGGTCAACGGTATAATGTATTTTCTTTGATTTTTGAAATTTATTTCAGACTTCACCGAACTTTTAAAAACAATAAATTTGTGTATATTCTCATGGAGGTTTGCCTTGGCGGAGAATTATGGACAATTTTACGAGATAGGTGAATATTTAAATATATTTTTGGAACGAATTTATTATATACATGGTGTCCCAAAAAGAAAGTACCACATTTAATTTTTTTTTTAATCACTTTTATTTAGGTTGGTTGCAATATGGGTATGGGTATAAATTAGCTAATTTATACCAACTATTTACTACTAAAACTTAAAACTACAGAATTGTCTTGATATGCTATTCTGATCAACAAGACATAGGCTAACTGTATTTAGTATTATATATATAGACAGTAATTCTGAAAGGGTTACAAACTAACAATTTATTACTTTACTTGGCAAAATCAAGGCCTTGATAAGCATCTCGAATCTAGAGTCTCAATCTAAACACCAAGTAAAATCAATAAAAAGACTCCGTTTTTATTCTCAGATTTGAATGAGAATAAAATAAGTTTTAAAAATAAATTTAGCGTCACTAAAAGCGAATTCGAATGTTTTCCAACATGTAGCTTAGGCCGTTTTAATTAAAGGCTATTGTCTTGATTGCAAACCTGGTGTTAAAAGATGAACACCTTAGGACCCAAGGCATCCATTTTGAAGAGTAAGTTAACTAATGAAATTACTACTTATATAATATTAGTTGTATTAAGGCAGAGTTCTTTGTCAAAAGTGCTACCATCTTTGGACACGCGGTGCAAATATTGTATCTTATTTTATTTTATTGTATTGACATATCAATTCTTAACTCACCATTTGCTGTATTAACCCTTTTGTTGTTTTTTATGTATATCCTTTCATTTCTTTCCTAGGAATTATTTTGAAGAAGGCACTGCTAGATTCTATATAGGTTGTGTCATTGAGGCATTTTCGTATTTGCATGAAAGAAAAATTATTTTCAGAGATTTAAAGGTAAATGTATATATATTTAATTATAAATAGGGAAATAAATTTAACATTTTAAAGACGTGTTTTTTTTAGGTATTGATAGAGTTAATGTTAAGACAAATTTTTGCTCAATAAAAAAACAAATATTTTGTGTAACCATGATGAAAGGTTAATGTTGTAATATATTAATTTTTTTAGATTTTAAATATCATAACAAGGCCGAATTTTGTAACAATATCATCAGTTGCTTTTGATTGACAGGTCATTTGAAAGCGATTAGCGATCGAATACAATGCGAATTCTCTCAAACTGAAAATTAAAACAAAGCTGCAAATTTTGGCCCGAAACCTGCATGAGAAAAGGAGCTATCGAGAGAAGGTCATTAGTATGAATCGATATAGGAAGAATATATTGAAATATCTGCCACTACCATTATATTTATCTAATTTCTTACAATTCTGATATAATGTATGTAAATTAAACACTAACTGTTCTTGTTAATACGTATTGATTTATAAGTAATTTATGATACATTTGGGTGAAGAAGTAAAAGTTTAGAATTAGCTATTGATTTGTTTCTTTTTTCAAAACAAAAAATATTTATAAATTTTATTTCATTTTCAGCCAGAGAATTTATTAGTTGACAACACGGGGTATATCAAATTAGTAAGTTTTATGCTTACTTTATTCATGTTAATTTAAGATAATTTATGCTAATTTTATGATAATGTTATTTACGATCATTTTCGTTAATTACGATAATTTAATGATAATTTTCAATTTAATTTTTAAAATAGGATTAATGTGAAAAGTATGATAAGTTCATGTGCTTTGTTTGTTGCACAAACTAGATATACAGGAGCAGTAAATTTGCAGAGGAAGATTGCATAAAGATTGCATATAGATTGCATTTAGATTGCTTAAATACTGCATAAAGATTGGATATAAAATGCATAAAGATTGCATAAAGATTGCGTAAAGATAGCATATAGATTGCATAGAGATTGCATAAAGATTGCATAAAGGAAAATTGCATAAAGGAAAATTGCATAAAGCACACTTCAACTGTATTTATCAGAGTTTGTCAGATTGATTATAAGCCTTGCTATGAAGATTTTTAAAGATTAAATTTCTCATCCCTGGAAAGGTTGCATATGAGTTGTTCCAGTGTGAGTTGTTCCAGTGTCCATGCACCCGTGAAAAAGATGGTTCTGCTCTGTTGCACATACACCATGGGTACAGTGACACACTCGCACATCAAGGGTAGATGGACACAAGGAAAAATAACAACTCGTGTTCTTAATGGCTATGGTATACTGTTATTAAATTGTATGTTGTTATAATCTTAAAATTATAAACTGAACTGAATACTGAACACGAGGTACATGAAGATGATATTGCTTTTGTTTTTAAAGGTTGATTTTGGCTTTGCTAAAAGAATCGCAAGTGGTGGAAAGACGTGGACATTTTGTGGAACTCCAGAATATGTTGCACCTGAAATTATTTTAAACAAGGTGAATATTTTAAGAATTACTTTCATGAGTCATAGCCCAAACAACTTTGGAGAAAGTTTGTGTTTTATTTTTGCAGCAACTGATTTCTCGAATTAATCTTTGTACGACAAAAATTATTTTGCATTATTTTCTCGAGGATTGTTAATTAATTAATTTGTTTATTCTGTTTGAAATAACATGACTTACTTATCTTTACTCACTTTTGTAGATGTTGTTAGTTGGAGATTTACTTGTTTTTCTTAAATTAATCTGATTTGCGTTCCTACTCCCTTTCAAACTTAAAGTTCAGACACGTATATCGTGTCTGAGCTTTATCGTGTCGAGAGTGTATCGTGTTTTTTTCCTTCCAGGGTCATGATTTTTCTGCCGATTACTGGTCACTTGGGATTTTAATCTTTGAATTAATGACAGGAGTGTAAGCATAATTTATTTTGCTTCACCTTTTTGCATAATTTACCAAATTTGTATATTGTAATATGTGGCCAAAAAAATGTCCCTTCGTTTGGAATGCTGCTGGGGAAGAGCTTTAGCTTTTATAGTTTCGGTTTTACATGACGTTGATGTAAGAGGCTTCAACGTAAAGTTTGATACCTTGTTTGCCAAAATCGACTAAATAATCTCTGAGATATACTAAAGGAAAGCCAACGTTACTGGCATTCTTAAATCTATTATGTAGTATTTTCAGCAGCAGCAGCAACAATCTTCTATTTTTTGTTTCATTGAGTATACCTAATATAGCTCAGTGATTGTTAGTTTAGATTTTGATAAACAAAACATCAAACTATTAATTGAAGTCTCTTATATTAAATTCAAGCAAAAACAGAACATCCAAACAAAACCTCTCCCACATCAGCTCTGTAAATGTGGGGACACTTTCTTGGGCAGCCCGGCATACACTTTTTCTATCTTGTTTTTAAATTTGAACCAACACTGTCGAAATCATTTGTATCCATATTTAAGGGCCTGGTCACTGCCAAATGTTGGCTACATACAGAAAAACCCCGCAAAACAAGAACCTAAAAAAATAATAACCTACAGACTGATGTTTCGAAAAAAGACACCCAAACATAAGAACAAAAAGCAGGCTGATATGTTTTTATGTTCTTATGAAATAGTACAAATTATATTTTGAACGCTAAATTTTCTGTTTATAATGCACATCTTATTGATATGAAATCATTAATGTCATATACAAGTGCACTAGCAATTTAAAAAAGTTGAGAAATTGGTAATGTTTTGGAAATATGCAGTTTAATTTTTTCAAAAACAAATGTTGGGGGATTGGACATCAAGTAGCAATATAGGCCGTTTTGATAAGAACCTCACCCTGGAAATGGTAATAGTACCACATTGATAAGAACCTATTCAGTCTGTTTAGAAAAAATGTTGGTTCTTGTTTGCGGGGTTTTACTGTATCTAAATCTGTTTTTAATTTACAGTCCACCATTTACTGGAGAGGACCCTATGGACACCTACAATATAATTCTCAGAGGAATAGAAGCTCTAGAATTTCCCCCAGTTGTGACGAGGTCTGCTCAACATTTGATCAAAAGGCTTTGCAGGTTTGATGTTTTTCTTCTTATGAGGGTTCGTAAAAATTTTTTACGCTTTCGTGGTTCACTGGATAAAGGGTTTCCTCTTAAATCAACAAGTTTGCTTTTTTGATGGTCTATTTATTTCTCATTTTTTTTAATGGTCTTATTGTTTTATGCTGTTTAAACCTATATATTTTTTGTATTTGTAGACAGACAGCTGAGTTGGCTGTGGGATTTGTAGTTAATAAATACTCTCGACCAAATAAATACTTCGTAATCATCAATAGGCAGGGCGTGTTTCTTAAAGCCAATTCTTTATTCAATCGCCTCGTTGTTTCGAGAATTCTTTTAAGTGTTATTTAAAGTCAATATTCTGAAAACTGTAGGTTCGGAAGCTCTTCAAAACCTTGTGCTCCTGAAAGAAGAAGGTTTCCGGGAATTTAAGAAACACGGATTTTGGATTTTCAGAATTGTTGTTCTTTTAAACTTTTGGATTCGTTTTCTCGGAAACCTACCGTTGTCAGGATTTAGAACGCTTGGAACAAGATCTAAAAGAACACGCCCTTCTTGGCTAGGCTTGTTTACACACAATTTTAAATCATTTGACCAAGCCCTTGGGAACTTTTAATATTCTTCTACTTCGTGCATTGAAAGTGTTTTTATGGCATAAAATATGTACAAAAATCAAAAAATGTTTCATCAAGAGCTTGGTCATGGCTTGAATTTGGTGTAAAAAAGTACCTTGGCTGGATAGGTCTGTGTTGAAAAAATAATTTCGTTGATACTAACCGAGGAGCACTTGGTTTATATAATTTTTGTTTTCTTTTGAAGATATCAACCAAACGAAAGGCTTGGAGCTCAAAAAGATGGAGTTCAAGACATTCGAAATCATAAGTAAAGATTTAACATTTACTCATCAAAAATATTTAATAATCTCATATTAATTTAAAGTCGTATTTTATTGTCGTGGGTGTTACGCCCCGGCCAAGCGATGCAACATTTATTTCATGCAACATTTTTTTCATGCCCATGCTGCATCGGTTTGGCCACCCAAGTTGCATCGTGCAACATTTGCTGTATGAAGTTGCATCAAGTTTGAAAATTATAAACATTGTGGCATCGTGCAACATAATGTGGCCTTGTCATGCAACATGTATTGCATCCACGCATGCCACAAAGATATTAATCTTGAAGTTCGGCGACTTGATCCTAGTTCATTTTCAAAAACGCAGACAAATGTTGCATGAAATGTTACATAAAATGTTGCACAAAATGATGCATCGTTTGGCTGGAATTTTATGTTGATTTCTCTTTTGTTGATTTACAAAAAGAAACTTTGAGAGAAATTTAACTTCTTTATTCATTAGTTATCAAGTTTAAACAGTTATTTATTTTTACCAGAATGCAATATAAACGTAGAATAGGAAACTATGGCGGAAGCTCGTAGCAATTTTGATTTGCAAATCGATTGTTGAACTTGGGTACAGGGGAGAAAGACTGATCGAACCATCTAGTTGCTGGATCATTTTCTAAATTATTCTTTTTGATAACAGATGGTTCCAAGGATTTCATTGGCATGGTTTAGTAAATAGGACACTAAAGCCACCATTCATACCAAAGGTAAATACTGTTTTTCACTTTTTTACGATATTTAAGCGCTGTACTTCAAAATTCGAGATCTTTTTACATTGATACTTCAGGTGGGCTATTACTAAAAGGTGGAATGGGGAATTGGGGAGTGGAGCTGGGGAATCGTAGAATTTCGGAGCCCCTCAAGATGTCAAAGCGCAAATTCTTTATGTGAAAAGAGGGCAACTACCTTAACATTTTGTTACAGTTTAATTTTAAACGCAAGAACAAAAATAATTCCCAATTGTAATACGAGAGTCATTTACTGAGAGGGATGGCATCGCAACTACTGCACTGCTCAGAAACTACTTTTGAATGCGTATTCAAGAGGTATTGCAGCATAAATGTCAGCATTACGGTGAAATTACGTTTTTATTTTTCAGGTCAAGAATCCTTCTGACCATTCGAACTTTGACAGTTTTTCAACAAATAAGGATGTTCCACCAGACGAGTTATCTGGATGGGATAAAGACTTCTAATTAAATCATTATTGCACATGGAAGATCAGGAAAATAATGTGTTTACTGACATTGCAAGAGATGGAAGAAGTTGAAACATTTTGTTTTCAAACTGGCGTATATTCAAATTGCTCAGAAAATCACAAAAAATATCATGGAAGATAAAGATTCTTGAAAAATCTTATTTGATGGTTTTGTTAAATTATCAAGAATGGGGAAGTTTAGATCCATCCAGGAGGAGCTTAAGTGCGAGCACGAGTTTGGTGGCTATCTTTTTTAACGATATCAAAGGATCTTCGTGAATTAGGCCTTCGCGATATTGCTATAATTAATCCAATCTTCCTCCGTTTTTCGGAGTCTTCAGCTTCTTTAGGTAACATCAGAAAACGACAGCATGAGAACACAACTTTCCCAAGGTTATTCTTTGCATTTTAGATTTAGCTGTTTGTGCTGTTGTTTGTGTTTCTCGTATATGATCTAAACCACCCTATTCTTCAACTCGTATAGGATCTAAACCACCCTATTTATTCTTGCAAACCAATGCTCTGAAATCAATAATTTCTTTGATTAGCACATAATTTATTGATGATGGATTTAAGAAACAGAGATTATGAAAAAAATTGTTTTTAATTATGCTGCATTGTATAAATATGTAAAATGAACTGTTTTTTATTTGCAGATGAAATTTTATTTTTTAGCAATTCGACTATGTTTTTTTCCAGAGACAAAATTGTTTTATTTAAGCCTAAAAAATAGCAATTTCGTATAAATTTCTTATCGTAAAACCGACACGTAAGCTATTGATTGCGACTTGTATCATGTAAATATTTGATCATCGTTAAATGTGAAAGATAGCTCCGTTGTACTTAGTTTTATTGGGCTTGATTCGTTAACTGTCGTATTATGTCGAGTTAAATTAATGATATCAATTAAATCCATAATAACTTCCAAATTAATTGAAAATTCCAAAGGTTAATTCAACAAAAAAAGGATTATACTCCGTCAGATATTTAGGACCAAAAATATAGAACAAACCTCCAGAAAATTGAAAAGCTGCTGCCTACAGTTGAAACAATTTTAACGCTCTTTTTAAAACATGGTCTCAATCAAATAGGTGTGTCTGCTCTTTCTGTGAAAGTCACACACAGTTCTAATGCAGTTAACCTATATATGTTAGTCTATATTAGTATTTTATGCTGTTGCTTCCACTAACATTAAATAAATGAATTATTATCTTATTATTAACTATGTCGTCTAAAGCCAAGTTTGGGTCATACTCGACTCAAGTTATGGTGCCCTGTTTGTTAGATAACAAAGGAATTAATTAAATCCAAGTGAAGTTGAAACAAAGAAGAGGATTTGACTCGACACAAGTGCGACGAGCTTGAACACAGTTGTGTGTCGAATGCGACGTTTGAAGCAAGCTTTAGACTTGTCAAATTTTAAAATTTATTTCGAATTAGTGTAAACATTCTGTAAATTATATGTATTTAAAAAGCAACAAGTTTATTTTCTGTAAATTATTCAGTAAAATCCTGTTTTTGCTGATACAGTGTATGAGAGATTTAGAATGTAAATGATTTTGACGGATTGTATTGGGAAAAAATGATTGATACCTTCAAATGAAATAGAAAATTTTTTGGTCTTAAGAATTTTCGTCGTTATGCATTTAACGGTCAAGTTTAATTTCAGTCTTTCTTTTGTAAATATTTCAGCAAATCGTAGTGCTCTTGTTTTTAGGAAAAAATATTTCATTGAGTTAAAAATCAAAGAAAAGAAAAAAATTTACACGATTTTTTATAGAAAACCTGGCTAATGCTGCACTTGTGAAAGTTTCTTAATTTTGAACAATTTTTGATCAAATGTCACCAGTAACAGTTTCTTAAAAGTTTCTTAATTGTGTATGAAAGAATTCCGTTTTTAGTACTATACATGTGAAAAATTTCCTTTTTTACCATGAATTCGTTTTTTCAACAAAAACATTAACAAAAACTGGGTATATATTGTATAATAAAAAGTTATATACACAATCTTCACTGAATTAATCATCTGACATCATGTCCACTCCATTAATATCATTAAGCAGTATGTAATCTTTGCTAAATGTTTCTTAGCAATTTTTCATTCACTGGTAAAAATTTCTTAAATTTTCGTGGGTCTCACCAGTGAGTTTCTTATAAAGGGTTTCTTAAAAACAAAATAATGTGCATATGTTTTCTTGAAGGCGACATCATATTTATGACTAGAGAGTGCTAGAACAGTTTCAGATTAGCTAAGGGAGTTGTTTCCCTCTAGCTGACCTCCCTAAAACCTGCCACTGCCAAGGAACAGTACTTTAATTTCAGTAGTTGTCTTCTGAAATCTCGTGGAAAATTTACTCTGACAAAAAACTCGTATAGAATCATAGTTAATTTTTTGTTTTAATTTGCTCTTTAAATTTAAAAAAAGTAAATGTCAAAAAGACAACCAGGTGTATAAATTTATGTCAATAATGTTGAACAAATATAAAACACACATTAAATAATGTTACAACCCTTTACCAAACTTTGTAAGAAGTTCTTTCTTCACGAGTGATTCCTCTATTGGCACATCAACATCAAAGACTTGATACTTTGATCCTCTGTTACTTCTGTGTGCATCTCTCCCAGGAATTGGCAATTCTGAATGATGTGCAGGCAAAGGCTCTATGAAAAAGTATGAATGCAACATTGCCTCTGAAGCTGCTATTCTGTCTTTTGATGCATACACTAAAAACTTTTTCAACAAATCCAAGGCAAGGGGAGATGCATCAGGAACAATATTTTCTAACGGGATAGGGTCCATTGCAGGAAATGTAATTTTGTTGTAATCTGGTAGTTCTGTCATTCCTGGCCACGATTTTTCATCTGGAGTTCCTAAGACTCGCAAAACACAGCATAGTTGTTCGATGTCACTTTCTCCAGGAAAGAGAGGTGAGTTATTTAGCAGTTCTCCAAAAATTGCCCCAACAGCCCATAAATCTACTCCTTCTTCATACTTTCTAGCTCCATACAATAATTCCGGTGCTCTGTACCATCTTGTAGCCACCTGATGGCTATAAAGTCTTTCTTCATTGTCGCTATAAACTCTTGCCAGGCCAAAATCAGCAATTTTTAGCTGGCCAGTAGAACTTATGAGCAAATTAGCAGGCTTCAAATCTCGATGCATAATGTTGTTTTCATGGCAATGGGCAATGCCTTTTAATAACATCAACATATAGCTCTTAACCTGAGACTGTGTCAACAACCGATCAAAATCTCGTAAGATTTCACTCAGATCAGAAAGCATGTATTCAAATACTAATACAAACCCCGTGCTATGTGGAAACACATCATAGAGCTTCACTACATTTTGGTGTTCGATCTCTTGTAATGCTTTTATTTCTCGAAGAGCTGTGTTTGGTATTCCATCTTCGAGACGTCTCAGGGGAACCTTTTTAAGTGCAACGATTTCTCCACTCTGCACATTCTTTGCTTTAAAAACAACACCATGCGCGCCTTCTCCGATTCTTCCAAGTATTGTATAACTATCCATTAATGACAGTGAAAAGTTGTGAAGTTATTCTGAACTCTCTTCCTTGAAAAGTTATTTTCGACAATTTTGTATTGTTGTAAACAAACGAAACAGCTGATTATTATCACCATGAGCAGCCTCTTCACTAGAACGAGATTGTTTTGATCACCTGGCAACAGTAGCAGGTTGTTGTTGTTGGTTGCATTGGAATGGTTTCAATAATTACCACAGCTACACCAGAAAAGCAGAAACATTCTTCTTCATCTTTTCTTTTGTGACAAATAGATTGAGTGTAATATTTCTGAGATGTCACCGAGAAGATTGATTTGAATTTGATAAGAGACATAGATTGAAAGCTGCTGAAAGAGCAAGAGAAGAAAAGAACAAATTGGCTCTGCTGATGCCATCAACAACAACACACACACAACACACCATTATCTGTTGCATCGAATCGATCGACATCATCATATCGCATGACTTATTTTTCAGCACATCATCCAATCCATTATTTGATTTATTTTTATTCAAGAATATTTTGAATATACTAGAATAGAAATAGAGTTAAAGAAAAGAAGATTAGATTTTATTTAATTATTAGCAGAGAGAGCAAATTTGCAATGGTTGGTTGAAAACATATTATAACAAGGTCCCATATGTGTAAACGAAACGTGATGTAAATAATTCTGAAAATTTTTAGAATAATATAATATCAAAATGTGTCCAGCAAAACAGCCTACTATTTTTGGAAACATTGCCGCAAAAAATGTCACATTTTTGTTAGACATTTCTGGATCAATGTACAGAACTTTTGAATGTGTGAAGGAACATTGTATCAGAGCACTTACTGAAAAATCGCTGAAAGAATATGATGGGATGTTTAACATAATTGCATTTTCTGACAATGTGTATCCTTGGGCGCGGACTGTAATGCCATGCACACCAAGAACAGTTAAAATTGCTACAGAATGGATAAGGTGATTTTACAAATATACATATACACCTTTTGAACTTAAAATGATTTTTTGCAGATTGTTATTTTATTGAAAAATATTTCTTTTAAAATATATTTTGAAGTGTTTGTAAAATTGAAAATTTTTCTCCAGATCACATGATTCTATTCAAACTTAAGTTGGAAAGATGAAAAATTGGAAATTAGTACTTTTAATATTTCAATGAGTTATTTTATTTTAATTGTTTCCTTTAAAAGCATGTGTTGATATTTGTACACTGAAACAAAAAACAGCAACAACTGAAAACAGATTAAACTTTACTTGAATTATAGAATGAGGCTCTTTAAAATAAAATTTATTTGCCTTCATTTAATATAACATTTATTTTATACAGGTCATTAGAATGCAAAGCATCCACTAATACCCATGATGCCTTGATGCTTGCAATGCAAGATCCTGGTACTGATGCAAGTTATCTTCTCACTGATGGACTGCCTGACAATAAATCATCCTTGATTCTTCAAAATATTAGCAGAGTTTCTCAAGGACGTCCAGTACACTGTCTTTATGTCACTGGCTCACACAATGATCATGAAGCATTAGAATTTCTTAAGAATCTTGCAACTGTAACTGAAGGTAGTCTTCGCTTGTTGTCACTTGACAATAATGGGGAAATTAAAAATGCAGAGAAAGTTGCTATCATTGAACAAGGCAAAAGAACACAAATGAATTTTGGAGGTAAATCAGGTTGTTTTGAAAACAATGATGAATACTTTTATGGCAGCAGGATAAAGCAGCCTCACTGGGTAGATGATTGTAAGTTTTATTACATAATTTATTGATTCACTGGGGGGATGTAGAATTTTACTTGAATCTTTATATTAAAACTTTTATGAAATAGAAGGAAAATTGTTTGTTTTCTTGTTTTTTATCATTTTTCATTTTGGTTATATTTATTTATTTAGTTACATTAATTAATTAATTTATTTGTTTCCAGATTCGCTTTCGCAGTCCAGGGAATGCTTAGAAAATAAATATGAATATGACAATTCTAGTTTAGCTGCATCAATGATGAATGGAAAGCAGGTGTTGGCA
Organism: Phacellophora camtschatica; assembly: GCA_036873815.1. NCBI lineage: Eukaryota > Metazoa > Cnidaria > Scyphozoa > Semaeostomeae > Ulmaridae > Phacellophora > Phacellophora camtschatica. Next base: position 10,720 of record JAYJMH010005563.1, on the reverse strand, counting down.
AGGAGAGATGCAGATGGGTTTTATTATCTTGGCAAAGTGACTGAAGTGGTAAATTTTCTTCATTGAAATATTATGATTGCACTCTGATAAGATTTGATATAATTCTTAGAGATGATTGTCTTAATTTTCACACACAAGCTGTTGACATGTCAAAGGAAGTAGTGCTGCTTGCAAAGTTTGCATTCTTTCAGACAAGTGAATTTGAAGAGCATTTACAAGTATTTCAATCATGTTTGAATTTCGAGAATAGGCAATTGATTTGTATTCAGGATATTATTCACATTAACATTGCATTTGCTTTTATTGTTAGTCCATTTAAGTTGTCAACAATGTCAACATCCACAATAGACAGCATAGTAAAAGTACAAGGAAGATTTTTTATATTTGACAGCATAGTACAAGGCAGATTTTTTATCTTTGTTCGCAGGGCTGTTGCTCAAAATCTGTGAGAATACAAAACTCAAATTGTGCATAAAACTATGTTCGAGGGGCAAACATAGAGTTTGGAATGTCATCAAATTATCTGGGACCACGTTTCCATAGGTCCAAAATTAAAATTGCTCTAATTCTTGAGCCTTCATATAATCAATTTGAAGAAATTTATTTCTGTCCAAGTTTTGACATTGAAACAACCTGCTTGCTTTATTGGCACTTTTTTAATTTTAAAATTTGAAATAAATTCACTGATCAAACTCTCCAAGTCGATATAGGAGCAGGCAAATTGGAAATGAATAGTTTTCCTTTAAATTAACGTAAAAGCTCACAGAGGAAGGCTAATTAATTCTCCAATTTTGGACATGTAAACATCATCTGGACATCCCTTTGGACATCGTTTTAAGTACAATTTTAAATTGCTAGCCTCGCGGATTTTGAGGTACAGCCGTGCAAACAGAGACAGTTTTTTGCGTGAACCCATGCTATACATTTTGGTCATTTTAAAGCTTATATATAGTTTTAATTCAACTAAAAATAGATAATTCCTTGATTTGGTTATTCTTTTTTAGAATTCTTCAAATACATTCAAAGTGCAATTTGACCCATGTTCTGCATTGCAATTTGATTATTTGGAGCAAGACGTATCCTTGCACAATTTGATTACGTATGGAGATGCTTTGAGGCATGACATCTATGTTGGAGAAAAGGTGTTGGCGCCATTCAATCAAGATGGAAAATACGGACCAGGCGTGGTAATTGAGGGATCTGATGTTAGGAAACAGCAACTAGAAAGTTAGTAAACATCAGATAAGTTTGGATGTATGCTGTGCATATTCACAATTGTTATTCTGAAGCTATTTCTCGAGTCACAGGGATAAAAATGTTGAATTTTACGTCTCACGTTTGAAGAATATAGCTTTTTAACGGTTCACGGGTTTGCTGAAAAAATTCTCTCTGGTCACGTTTCACAGACTACCTTTGCCTGGGGTTTACACGTTCAACGGATAAAAATTATTTACCACCCTCGAATATTTGCATATTTTTATCCAGTTTTAGTTACTTTGTTCACCATGCTTACTCATTTTGAATTTCTATTTTGTTAGTCATTCGTCCTATATGATGTCTCCGTTTTTACGGAGAAAGAGAAAAAAACGAACGCTTTTCCAATTTTTGTTTTCCTCTTTTTAATTTGATTTATGAACGAACCTCTGATTCAATGTACCATCCAAATATCAGTAGCCAAATTACGACTTGTGTAGTGAGGCTACGTAATTCAATTTTTCAATCTGTAAATAAAACATTTAATTCAGTAATAAATAGTAATGAATTTTCAACAGCCTACAGGAATGATTCAGTTTTGATTTCAAAATTCAATGGCGAGACTAAACGTGTTGCATCTGGTGTGGCTATATGGATTTCAGATGAACTCTACGAACGAATTCAGAAAGAGATCTTTTTCCCGGAATCCCTCAGGAAAAGTTCGACATATTACGAAGAAGAAGAGAAATCTTTCAATGGAAACTATTCATTGCCTAAAAGATGGCATTACGAAGCAAGAGAAGAGGCACCATCCATAAGCGATGTGACATCATCTACAGCAGATGAAGTGCCGTTGGATCATTTGAGATGCAAAATAGGTACTAATATTAAAGTCAAGCTTCTTGGTGTATGTTTGTTAGCAGTAATAAAAACTTAATAAATTGTTAAAGTCACCTAAGCTTTTAGTTTATTTCTAAAGAGAGGTGCGAGAAATACGAGAAATTCAATTGATAGAATTTGTTAAACTTCTAATTTGATCTTCAGTTTTATTTTAAGTTTAGCAATTTCACTTTTTTGCCATTATTAGGCCGTTGTTAAACTTGTTTGACAGTTTGACAGGCTAACATTACACATGGGCCTAGACTACCTACTTTGTCACTTTCTGCGAATTTTTGTTGCTGTCACTTATATGTGATGGTTACATTTTTTGTTTATATGTTAAAGAGAAGTAAACCGAAATCATTTGTAGAATGTTTTCTAATCTAGGAGAAATAATTTCAAAAACATTTTGTTGATCAATTTCAGAACTTTTTGGTGTGTATGCTATTTTTATCGAAGTGAAACAATGCCTTTAAATCTAAATCTCTGAATGTTTTGAAAAACTTATTTTTTCTTTGTTTGTATTTTACTTTCGCTTGTACTGTTAATATTTCGTTTTTTGTGTTTTAAAGATGCTAAAGCATTTATTTATGTTGATTCGTAACGTCAAATAGGACTACCCTGCCTACAATATTCACTATGTCTACATATTTTCGAACTACCCTATTTACAATCTACTCTAAAATACTACAGGTACCCCGCCCCCCACAACCATTACATTTGAGGAGCCATCCTACATTAAACTAAACATTATTACTACAAACAGAACAGAACCTACACAAAACATGACATAATTGTTTGAATTGCTAATGATTTTATTTTTATTTTGTAGAGAGGCAAATTGAAGAAAGTGAACTAATTTTGCAGAAACTCTACTTGGAAGACAGAAGTAATTCAACTTTAATACTTCTAATTTTATTTAAAATTTTAATATTTTGATAACAAAGGAGCATTTTGAAAGGTTTTGGACCATAAATTACCTATCGTGAAGATAAAGTTCTATATTACTTATTAATTTGAATTATAAAAGATCTTAAAATACTGATAGAATACATTGGTATGACTGCCAAGTTTTATATGATGTTAGATCAATGTAAAATCAAACAACGTTTAACTAAACTTATATTTAATTGGGTTTAGGGATTATTCTAGGAAAAAAGTACAACACCACAATTAATTCCCAAATTTGCAACAACAACAAATTACAAAAATATCACAACGAATATTACCAACAAATGATAACACCAGTAAGCTTGGGAGATGTTAAAAAATAATAATCCCACTCCAAACCCTTGAAAATAACACATTTAGAGGGCCAATTTTTTTTACCCTTTGGTAGCTTTCTAAATGGCTTGAACTCTTGTTCTTTCTAGGTCTAGGCTTTCTAGGTCTGAAATTGAGTACCTTCTCGACTACGTAATACTTCTATGCGTAAACCAAATACTAATGCTTTGTTGAATTTACCTACTCAAACATTTTCTCCGTTTTTTTTTTAATCAATCAACCATAAAACTCAAGTGAAATTTTACAGAACCACAAATTTGAATTTACAACACCACGAGCTTAATTTACAACTCCACAAAACTCTAACAAAACCACGTTAGAATACTGCCTGATTGGGTTAAACTTTGATAATTGCCAACTTATAGAGTATGCTGAAGAGCTTGGGTATGCACAAAGCGACGAAAGCAACGGCAATATGAACTATTATGAAAGACCTAAAAGAGTTCAACCAACTATTGATGAGAATTCTTTCACTGATTGGCGAGAAAAAGTGTTATCTGATGCTTTTAGGAGCAAACCAGAACCGACCAAAGATGCATGGATTGCATTTGAAGAAGAGGGAGATGTGAGAGGTTAGTCTTGCTTAACTTGTTTGATCTAAAAAATTATTTTTATGCTTGGTTTTGTTGCTTAATAATCGTGGTCAACATTTTTTAGTTATAGAAATATTAGTCAACATGGATGATTCAGAATTACAAAAGCACAATGAAATATTCCTTTTATGTTTATGAGTGTAGTGTTTAATGTTTTAAATTAATTCTGATAGTTTCGAGCTTGCTAATCAATAATAAAATATTCTGTTCATGATGCAATAATTTCTTACAAAAGATATTTATAGAGAGGAAAAAGAAGATATACTCATGAAAGATTACACCCGAAACGTCTATTTATGTTAACTCCAGGCTAATAGCTATTTTCATGATTTACAATACAATATTTATTGTATTGTGTTTTTTAGTTCAAAAAGGAAAGAAAAAAATAGAATATAAATCACAAAGTCATCTGAAGAAAGAGAGTTATCACAAACACAGACTTGGTAAGTGTTATGACATCTTCATTGTAGTCACTGTAGTCATACCATACTGTAGGCATTGTTATTTTCTTCTGTCTTTTTATAGATTAGAGCTAGTACTTAATCTCCTTAAATCGCTTCATATTACTCACATACTCTTTTTTATATATTTATTTACTTCCAGTTTTCGATCGACATCTCTTTCAGTTTAAGATTATTTTTTAAGATAATCTTAAATTAATTAATTTTAATTTTGAAATTTATTTTAAATTAGTTTAAGATTTATTTTTCGTCTCTTTTTTCAAAATCCGTGTTTACTTCTTCTTAGAGTTACTAAATCACTGGGAGAAGAACAAGCATGAGCCAAAATATTCTCCATTCATTTCGAGCCACATTCCTGCACCCTCAAAGGAAATTAACCCAAAGAAATTATACGCGAAAGATCAGAAACAAGTGAAGTCTAAGAGAATTACATTTCGCACGCCGCCACCTGCAAAAGCATACACTGAACCTCGAATGGGACGACGGAGGTGCTTGACGGAACCCAGGCCTAATGCAAAAGAATATCATGCTCATGATGGAATTCCTTTCCCACCATCAACAGGTTTGTTTCGAGTTCATTTAATCGTAAAAAATTAAAGGAATGTGCGTTAGAACCTCGGGGGGGGGGGGGGCTATCCAATAAACTCTCCCTTTATGTGAGATGCTTGATTGTTTTCATGGAGTTATAACATACGTTGTTGACGTGTACAAAGATTTTTTGTCATGTACAAATAATGCGAATAATGTTCAGATTTTTACGACCAAAAAGAATTGCAAGTTACTTTTTTGTTATTTTTTGCTCTCGTAAATGTTTTGAGTTCAGATAGACTATTAAAAAAAATTATGTTAGCGTTTTGAGTTCAGATATTAAAGACTCTCTGCTGGCCGGCATGCTTCGCGCGCCGTCATTCTGCACTGTGTTTGTTTTGACTTGCTTTTACTTGACTGTGAAGAATTGCATTATGGTATAGGTTATGCACCCAGAGCATGTCGGCCAGCAGAGAGTCTTTAAAAAAGTTGAAAATTGCAAAAAGGCTAAATTTACGGTTAGGTACTGAGTGCTTTATTTTGCCATGGATGATAAGCTCTTGATTATAATCTGTAATTTTACAATAATGAGATCAAAATGTCTGCCAACAGTCCAAAATCTCTAGATTGGCATCGTTAAGTAGACATGATATAAATTATCAATTTTCTTATATTTTTAAAAAGGTTATCTTCGTAGATGTGGTTTTTTACTTTTTTATTATCTTTAGCATCGTTTTGATAAGTTAAAGAATTTTTTGTCAAGAACGGAATAAAGTGTTATAAGCACAGAGTGGTGTTCCAATATGAGTTTTTATGGGACAATCATTATTATTTTATGGGACAATCATTAATACAACCAAAAAATAACGCAATTTTCCGTCCTTCTTGCCCTTCTAAACAACAGGGAAAAGTGCCCTCTCGTGATTCTTGCCCCCTGCCCCCTCAGGCAAGATTTGCTTCCTATGTCCTTGATTTTTAGCTGGGGGTGTACAATATAGAATTGACATTCCATTTTAGGCATTCATTTAGGGGGGGGGGGAATGAAGTTGTGGAAAAAGGAAAACATTTTTCATTTCTATTCTATTAAGAAAATAACTTCTCATTTGTTTTATTCCGTAATTCTGGTAAGGTCACCATTTTGCTTTAATTTAGCGTTAGTTTGATAGACCATATGTTCTAGGCTATAGTAACTAAGCATTTGTTTATATCTTGTAAAAATTACTATCTTTATTTCAAGCTTATGAACTTTGTTTACATTAGATCGAAAATTCATACCTTCGCCAAATGTTGAAAGCTGGACAGTCAATAAAGCTTGCCAAGACCTCAGTCAGCCCATGAATATAATAACGAACAAACCAATCGAACATTATACCAATGCACCCATGGATCGAAGGCGTACTGTAGAGTTGAACAACACGCGAAATGCTGCGTTGGAAAAAAGAGAAAGAGACATTGCCACGCATAGAGCAAAATCAGAAAACATTGTAAAGAAGAGGGAAGAGTTTCATAGGTAACTTACGGAATTAACTTTTTATGTGTCATATTTTGTAGGATAATGTCGATTATTGTCAATATTGAACAGTAACGGTTTGAGTATATTTGTACCTGGTGGCCCAAAAATAAATGTGTTCACGTTTGCAAAGCTGTTACGGGGTAGCTCTAATTATGATAATATTGCTTTTACTTGACGTTGATGTCAGAGAATTCAACTTAAAATTTGATACCTTGTTTTACTACTGATAAAAAGCCAGGCATGAGTGCCAGAATGCGTTTAATAAATTTGTATTTAAGCTATTATAGTTTTTACGTTTTTAAATAAAATATTTTTGCTGCTATTGTTGAGCTTTAATCATAATAATGTTGCTTTTGCTTCACGGTTGATGTCAGAGAATTCAACCTAAAATTTGAAACCTTGTTTTCAAAATTCTACCGAGTAGTCCCTGAGCTATGATAAAGAAAAGCCAACGTGCAAGGGCTTTCTTAAAGCTATAATTGAGTATATTCAGCAGATTGCAACAGCATAAATCGTCTATTTTGTGTTTCTTTGAGAATATATATAATTTTGCAAATGCTTCAATAGTTCTTTAGGTCCCACCCGCGGTATTATTTTTTATTAACGAGCAACATTCATTTTTATTTAGAATTGACAAAGAGCGCAAGGAACACGAGAGATATGAACGTGTTAGAAAATTCAAAGAAGGCGAAGAATTGCATCGACAGAAGAGACAGGATTTCAGAGAGAATTTTTTTAACTTCCAAAGAGAGAAGGAGGATAGAGCGCAAAGTTATAAACAAGGAAGGATAGATGCTATGAGGGAAAGAAGATTTTACAACGAACGAAAAGAGACAGACAGAGAAAGAAAAGTCTTTGAAGAAAAAGAAAAAAGTCTTGTAAGGATTGCTAGTTTTCTAATTTGAATACAAGGCCTGATATTTTTTGATGAGGGTAACCTTGGAGATTTATTGGTTTTCTAATTGCTGTGTAGCGATATCGTGCACAGCTAACTAATTCTCTTTTTAATCGAACTTTCACCAGGGGTGTATGGCTGTGTTCTTGTCTGTGTTCCTATGTGTGTTCCTGCTATGCTCCTGCCTGAATCTGCTGCAGACGACTATTTTATATTACTACAGGGGTTCAAGTTTTTGTTTCAGAACATATCAGAACTCTTTTTGACTGGAAGTAGATGACTTCGAAACATGGTCTCAACAAATGCTATTGACCTCTAGATTTTGCAGTGGAGCGCGTACCTCAGGTCATGTCAGGGGTGACAGTTTTTAATTACTAAAAAATATTAAAGGGGTATGGGGCGCAAACAAACATAACCACAAACCACAACAAGGGGTACCTCTTGGATTTAATGCAAAAAACCGCCGGTCAATGCATAGGAAGATGCTCAATACTTTAAGTATAATTTCTTATGTTTTTTATGAGGGTAACCTTTCAGGAAAGCTGGATTTCAAAGGTCTTCCATTTTGGAGGGTCTATTTTAACACATTCCATCGTATGCTTATTTTATTTTATCTTTAAATTTTCTTTGCATTCTCAGGGTGGTCGAGTAGAAAAGAAAGGGGAAAGAAGAGACGCTTTTCAAGTAAGCTTAGACAACGAGATAAAAATACAAGAAAAACAACTAAAAAGGCTACGCAAGATCCATTCATCAAGGCTTAATTTTGAAGATACAAGAACTGACAGAGCCTACAAAACGAAAGATCTTAATCATCATGTCCAAGATCAAACCAGACAGATATTTCGAGCAAGTATTCTTCCTTAGATATTTCATACTTCACAAAACAATTAGTGCACACATTTGACATTATTTATTGAACTATTTACCCAAAGTGGTTTTTTGCTATTTTAAAAAATTTGAACTCTTTTAACTTTATGATTTTGATTATTAACTCTTTCACCCGGGAAAGGACTATATGGTCTATTGATAAGCAAGGTAAAACGTCACAGTTTCAGGAGGTAAATGAGGACAAGACTTAATTTTTTTAACCAAGTTGGTATGTGCTATATTATAGGATGCTACCCACATGCTACCAACTGCATGTGGAACGAAAGATAGAATTTAAATTAATTGAAAATAATTCTGGGCATGAAAGGGTTAAGGAATTTTTTGTTACTGTCAAGCAATTGAACAATTTATTTAGTAGTTTTTAATATTTAATATATGAAAAAATTGTATACTTTAAAGACATTCTGGTTACCAGGTCTTGGCGAGGATTTGTGTAGACCTGCGCTGCAGAGGCTTTGTTTACGTTTACAGTCTCGTTCCAAGACCACATATCAAATGTCTCTGTGTAGGAAAAACACGTTTATACTGCGGAGGAACTAGGTTAGCTTCCATGGATCCCAGTGCCCCGTTTGAAATTACGTCAGGGTACCAGACTGTTACGTTTATATGTCATCAGCAATCGTCGTTTTAAAAGAAAAGTGTTACTTTTAAGATATTACAATGTTCATAAAACAAACAACAGCATGACAAGTAATGTAGACATTTGGACAAAAATATGACATAGTGTAACATTTACAAGTTATGAGACTAAAAATATGTAATTGTCGCAAGTGTTTTTGAAATAAATTGGTAAAAACCAAATTTAGAATTTATTGTTAAAGTTATAATTTTAACATAACGTAAGCAATGAGATTCAGATGGTTTGTTTCGTAGCGTCTATTTTCGAAATTTTTGAGATATTTCATTTTTGATCAAATTTTTGAATTGTGCATATGTAAGGTTTAATCTAAAAACATATTGTTGTCTATTCTACAGCCATTACTGAAACAGATATAGCAGTAAATAGTTTTAAAATCTACAAAAGATTTGACCGCAAAATTGAAACTAGGACAAAAAATTGTCCTGGCTTACTTTTCACGGTCACATCCCTTATAAATAAATTCTTAGTATCTTCTGTTTACTGAACTTTTCATGCAGAATCAAATGTTGGATTCAAAAATTAAATATCTGAAATATTTAAAGAATTCATAATAGCAACCTATTTTTAGAAAAGTTGAATTCTATTACATGCCAGGTAAGTAATACGGGTGATGTGATACTACATTGTATGGGCGCTAGGAAACAAATCATCCGAAACCAATCATATATTGCTCACGATTTTATAGCCTGCGATGCAGACTCAAAACTCTTACCTAGTAAGAGTCTTGTTCGTCTTAAATTTATTTGTAAAACTATTGTTTGTCTGAGACTCTCGAGTAAGGTTCTAACTTATCTGTTTGTCTGAGATTTCGTTTACACGTTATTTCTATAAGAAACCTGGCTAAGGCTCCACTAGTGAAAGTTTCTTAACTGTGGATTATTTTTGACCAATTTTCACTAGTAAAGGTTTCTTAAAAGTTTCTTATTTGTATATATGGAAAAATTCCATCTTTTTACTATGCATTCTTTTTTCAACAAAAACATTGCAAAAACTGGGTATATATTGTACAGGATAAAAAGTCTTCACTGAATCAAGCATCTAACATCATGTCCACTCCATTAAAATCTTTAAGCATTGTGTAATCTTCACTAAAAATTTCAATATTTTCTTAGCAATTTTTCGTTCACCAGTAAAAGTTTAAATTTAAATTTTCGTGGGTTTCACCAGTGAGTACCCTGGGTACCAGACTTTTCAGTAAAAAACCCAGGGCACACCAGTGAGTTTCTTATAAAGAGTTTCTTATAAGAAAAAACGTGTATTTGCGTTTGGCAAAATGTAAAATGAGATCAACAGAAAGTCTCCATATCAGTGGAGATAAACACGAAGCCTATTGAATTAATGATGTATTATTTTTTGACTTCTGTCAACAAAACGGAAAGATGTCTTTATCATTATCAAATCAATGTCGACTTTAAGATGACGTAATTTTGTTTTTTTACACCTGTATTTTAAATCAGGCACATAATTTGATGTTGTTGGATAAATTGCTTGCTAATGTATGTACACTTTTATACACTTTGCTGTGTTCTGTTATATTAATTAAATATTTTAATTTAATAAATCTGTATCAATGATAAGCATAAATTACCAATCTATCAATAAGAGGTTTTTCGTATTTGTTAATAATATTTCTTTCATTCACATTGATGGTCTATGTCTGCATAGTTTAATTTCAAACAGAGTGACTAAGGCTCCGTTTACACGAGGCCGGTTCCAAATTGATCCACATCAATTTTAGTACGGCTCCACTCGTTTACACGAGACCGCCTCCAAATTAGTTCAGTTAGGTGTTGCGTTTACACGAGACCAGCTTCAACAGCAGTCTTGGTTTTGCACACGCGCACT
>JAYJMH010005552.1:0-26287 GCA_036873815.1 Phacellophora camtschatica | reverse complement strand
GTTGGGTTTTCTTCGATAGTTGATGTTATGACGTTGAGGGTTTTTTGGAGAAATATGGCATATTTATAGCATTTCATCTCCATCACTGCGCATGCTCAGTAACGTAAAACTTCCCAATTTTACGTTAAGAAGGTGTTAAGAAAGTTTTAGTGCTGAAATTAGGAAAAAGCTAAGAATGTCTGAAGGCTGGGGTGAAAAAAACTTTCTTATAAAAAAGAAACGTGCATAGGTGATCAATTGGTAACCACAAAACCAGTATTAATGATATACTGTAATAGAAAGAATTATAGGGAAATATACTATAACGCTAATAAATACAATAGAAAGAGATACAATTTTGAATAAACTTTTACAGTAAATGATTTCTTTGTAAACATTGAAAACGTACAAGACATATTTAAAAACAATTTATTAGAAAGTACTGTAATATTTCGATAAGCCCGGGGGAGCTTAATCAAAATTTGACCTTTAATAGGGGGGGCTTATTCGAGAGGGGGCTTGTTTGAAAGTCAGCTTCCCTTAAATTACCTTCAAGAGGGGGGCTTAAACGGTAGCTCAATAGCTATACAATTAGGAACCTTGTCATTCTTGTCATGTATAATCATGGGTTTTAAAACACGATTACTGTTTCTCAAAATACGTACTGATTGAATTGTAGTGACCTTGTTTCTTTACTGTGTCTTTTCTGACATCTTTTCTGCAATCTCCGTAGGCACACGAACAGCATCGCAGCGAAGGCGCAACTGTTCTCACATGAAACATGATTCAATCGGTACGTTTTTCGAGCAACATTAATCGTGTTTTAAAACCCATGGTATGTGCCGCCGATATAGATGGATTTGAAGGCAGTAAATTATATTCTAACTTCATGGGTGTGATTTTTAGCAAAATGCCTTAATGTTGGGTTAGATCTAAAAAATTGTCCTTAACGTTGGGTGATTTTAAATGAAACGCAAAAATAATACTGGGTATACACGAACATTAAAGACTGGTGGGTTTATGAAACCTCAGCGACACACTCCCGTCCGACCGTGGGACATGTACCCCCTCCCCCCCTCCCCCCCCCCACACGGAGGTATCACTGCATACCTTATGACTGCTGCACCAGTGCCACAATCAAACCTGTATTCCAAAAATCCATCTTTCAGAGCAACAATTACAAAATCACCACCACCATCAACTTTGTCACCATTGTACAGCAACAAACCACTGCCTTTTTCTGGTCTAAACACCATATCTATGTTTAATTTTGAGTACACACGTGATCCAAGACTTTCATATTGTACGAAACCAGAATCACTAAATCTTGGAACACTGATCTTTAAAGCTGCGGAAAAAAACAATAGTTCACTGTGCTCATCTGATAACAGATATAACACATAACGTAAATATTAAACATAAAAGAAAATTTTACCGTTTGCTTTCCTCTGTTCTTGATAAAGTTCAGGATTAAAGTACACACAATTTTCATAACAAACTACCGGCCAGCTATTTTTAAATCAAGAAACTGTGATGCTTGGGTGGTGTGATGCCTGCGTACAGACTCTTTGCACAATGAATATGTAGTTTAAAAAAACATTTTGAAACTTTTCCCCTTGTTCAAATTGTTTTTCCTCAAAAATAATTGTGGCTGTTCCATTTGCAGCGAATAAATTCCCTAATGTCAACTTTTCTTTAGTTTGGACATAAATATAAAATAACACTGGTGTTAAGAAATCCAGAAATTTAGAAATTTACAGGATTTTAGTAGTAGTAGCAAAATGTCCTTAGATTTAAGAAGCATTGGGGCCAACCTTTGAGCTGAGTTTCTCATATATAAAAATGAATGTATGCTTGGAAAATACTCCCATTAGTTAAGTATAAATATAATTAACAAATTATCTTACTATAACAAATCACTGTTCATAAATAATTTATAAATTGATGTAAACTACTCTTGCCATTGACCAGCTATTTTGATTTTAATAAAAATACCTTTATCGGAACAAGTATTAAACTAAAATTGTTTATTTTTAAATGTCTTCTACTCAATTACTGACTGTTATATACTGAGCTCGGCTACGAGGATAGGGGGGGGGGGGGGTTCCTTCAGGGAGAGATGTGGTCAAATGGATTGCAAAAACAGTAACAAAACGACTGGCAAAATGGCCGAACAGGTGGTCTGGGTTGTCGCCCCTCATCCATAAAACATAAGCATAATTTTAAAGAATGTTTTTATCGGGGTTCTGCAGAGCAAGCACTTAATTGTGAATTAGGAATGTAATGTGGGCGAAAAGAAATTAAAATATGTTCATCATCACGATCTTATACACACCGCAAACAGAATTTCAATAGTGAAGTGGCAAATAATTGATGAAAATAGAGCAACTGTTGGGAGATTTGAATGATTTTTTAAATTTACACTACATCAACAATGTTGTCGAAAAATTCGTTTACTTGAGAAACTCAGCTTCAACGGCAAATAATTGGCCTCGTTTTCATGGAAATAACTTTAAGCGGAAACGAGATTTAATTTGGGAATTTTGAATCAGACTATAAAAGTTAGCGATCATAAAAAGAGTTCTAGTGATCCTATGGCGCTATAATCATGCGGTTTTTTGCATTTAATCACATTTTCAATAAGGAATTTGAATTTATCAGTCTTTTTCTGTGACAAAAAATTCTTTTTAGTGGAGTTCGGGAAAGGTCTATTGGGTTTATCACTTTTGAATCTGATATTTCTAAAGTCATAATGCGTTTCGTTTACTGTAAACATTTTAGACACATTCGTTAAAATTAATTCGTTAAAATCGGTTAAAGTATGTTTAAGTAATGCTGATCGTGGGATAAAAATTTTTTAATGGGATTAGCTGATTTCAAAATGTAAACAAAAGTTTTTGTCATTACCAATGGAATTTAGAGAGGATCGGCAATTGGCAACGTTGTAACCCATTTTTCTAAAAGAAACAGTCTCTTCTAAAAGTTGGGTTTAAATTATATAAAAATTAAAAAAGCTCTACTTAGAAAAGATCTAAAATTCAAATTAAAAATATCCTTCGGTTTTAGAAAGGAGGCTTTCTTATGACGATGTGTAATTTAAGTTTGCTAGTCGTAAAACACTTTTAGTGCTTGATTTTATTAGTTTCTTTGAAAAACAACATTTATTTCAATAGAAATGCTTGAAATGATTCAATGTGAAGAAAATTTAAATGTGTTAAACTGAATGCTTACCTTTCGAGCAATTCCAGCCATGATAACCAATCGGACAAATGCATTTGAAAGTATTATTCGGGCTTGGAATACAGAACCCACCATTTAAGCACTCATTTTGTAAGCAGGAGCCACCCGAGCAATCATCTAAAAAACGAGAAAGAAAATAATTATTTTAGATTTAACTGTTACTTTAATTTTAAATCAAATTACCCCTAGGGGGTTTTGAATTGGATGATTGAAATGGGTGTCCCTCCAAGGTTTTTGACGTAAATACCGTTAAAGGTACTATTGTTTTCTATGTAAACAGACTCATGAGTTCCCACGAAAAAGCTGGAGAAAACTGGTATCCCCGGCTCAGAAAAGCATACAATGAATAGAAAATAAAGAACATTTTCCCCGGTGGCATTCGGATTTTTTCATTTCAAAAGTGACTCTACTTCTTAAATGAATTTGGTTTGGTTGTGTTTCCTGTTTTAATAAAGACATATAAAATGGAATTATTATTAGCATTTGCCTGTTTATTATAAACCAATCCTGACCGTGGCGTAGGAACTGGGGGGCACAACTGTAGAAACTGGGGGCACGTGACCACCACTTTTTCGCAAAATAATACAAATGCCCCTTTTTGTCTGAAAAGTGCCCTTTTCCTTTAAAAAATATATAGCCAAATGGGTTCCTGTTTATGAAAAATTTTGTCTGGAAAGGGCCCATTTTTGTAAAATATATAACCATTAATGTGCCAATTTACATGCTGGTTAACGCGTATTCATTTTTCAGCACCTTATTTAAGTGCCCCAAAAAAATGAAAAAGTGCCCCTCGTTCTTTGTGCCCTTCCACAATTGAAACCGTACATACGCCCGTGAATCTTAGCGTGAAACAGTGAAGGAGAAAGACTACAGCGGCGGCATAAATTCAGATATCTTCATGAATACTTATTATCACGGGCTTTCGAAAAGTAAAATCTCATTAATTATTTACTGGAAATACGGGTGTATAAGTCGAGGTTTTAAGACCTAACATTTGGCTTCAGAAAAAGCACTTGACTTATCGCTTGATTTATTGCCGTAAGCTCAAAATACTAAAATACCAAAATTCTAAGATACTAAATTTTGGCTTTCCAGCTTCGGGGAGGGGGTAGGGGGTCGTCTTATACACTATATTTGCAGTATTTTATTTCCCTCGCTCCGCCTTTCCTGCAGTCGGTGTTTTGATTATGGCTACTGTTACCAAACTGGAGCCTCAGACTGCTGGAGCCTCGGACTGCAGATTTTGTATTTTTAAAAACGTCTATGACAATACTCGCACACATGCAATTCTTACCAATATAAAGTCCTGAAGCAAAATCACCATATTTGCTGCTTAGGTCCAACTGCTCCCTGTTCAAAACAAACATTTTGACGCAGCCAGTAAAACCGCCCACCAAGCCGATATTCCTTCGTTGTAAAATGTTATTTGAAAGTCCTCCAAGAAACAACTTAATGGCCGTAAGGTTTCTTTGCAAACAGCTGGTTGTTTCACTCTTAACAACTGGTTCACCATCGAACTGCAAGGAAATTCTATTCTCGCTGTATTTTCGTATCGTGGCTTTATGCCAAGAATGCAATGTTACTCTTTTTGAGGTGCTTATGGCTACAAAACCAGATCCACATTCAATTCTGTTGAGAAAAACACCAGATAATTGTTATTGTGCCATTGTGTAGATTTTGCTATAAGCTCATGCAAAAATGTTTCCGAAGCTCCATATTTAAAAGTTGGGGACAAATAGTTTCGCTTTTTATAGTGAAAAAAGTAAAAACTTCGCAACTTAGGCCTTCTGGAATTTTCCATGTCTTTAAAATGTAAACAAACCCAATGATGAACGAAATGAAAAAAAATTCTCCTGTGTTTTGTGGTTCTGTAAACATTCTTCATTTGTAAAAACAGTTAGTGTGTTTATGTTCTGATTCACTAGTTATTTGGATAACCTTAAATTAGCTCGAATAATTCAACTCTACATTAATTCAATTTGCAATGAATCAAATCTCGGAAAGCATCGATGCATTTTATCAGTCATCAGATAAAATAAATTGACACGGAGAGGTTTTTGAACGATCAAACTTTTGGACAAAAGTTCGTCTTTCAAAATGGCCATTGACCTAAACAAACTTTTTCTTCAAAATTTATTCCGCTAGAAGCATTTGTTGCGCAATAATTTCAGATAAATTAAGTTAATTTTGTGCAACTATTGGTCAAAAAGCTTGCCTCAAATTCTGGAAAAAGTGTCCGAAATGATTTTTTCCCAAACTTTTCTGTCCGAAGCCTTTGATATTAAACACATTTTTTAAATGAGAAATTTGGCACGAGAGTGGTTCCCCTTTTGGAGGTAGCTCTCCTCGGGAGCCCCTGCGTGGTCTTTTAAAATTAAGGCCAATTTTAGCACTGAAAGTTTTTTAAGAGTTTCGTTTGCTCGACTCCAGGAACATCTTCTTATAAACGTTTTTTATAAACGGATTTCTTATAAAAAATGCGTGTAATGTATAAAATATACTTAAAATTTATGTATAGCAATTACCTGAACTGAAGAAATCCATCGATTAGGAGCAAAGCAAAAAAGTCACCGCTTGTAATTTCTGGTTCTCCTCCAAACAATAACAAACCGTTCAACTCCTCTGGCTTGAATTCAACTGTCATTCTAAAATTTGCTTTCGTGAATTTCTTCGTTTGATTAAACATTAAATACGAACTCCCGTGAAATTTTGGATGCGAGAAATGTGATTCTGAAAAGAAATAATGCATATTTGATAAAAATTTATATCGTTGAGAATTAATTTAGAAGACTTAGCGAACTGTGACATCAAGCTTCAAGTTGAAGCTTCCTCTATTAAAAGCAATCAGAAACAGAAATGTGAAAGCCAGAAATCCTCCACAAAGGCTTTGCAAACGTATATAAATTTGAGGATACTTTTTCGCGATCTTAACTAGGCTATATATATACGATTCAAAATTATAAATCCATACCTTTTTCACAATGTGTCCCACCTCTTCCAGGAGGGCACAGACATTTTCCTTTGTCACGCCCATCATTCTTACACTTTCCACCAGATTCGCACACAATTCCACGACAAACGTTTGATTCATCTATTTCTACAGCATTCTGAAAAATCTTTGTAAAAACCAGGCTTGCTGTTGTTGGTTTCGCATTGTGTAAAGTGACGATCTTATCCAAAAAAGACGATACTCCTGTAATGTATGAATTATTTTCTGAAGAAGTAGAAACAGTTGATATGACGTGTGAAATCTTCTTCTGGATCGGTGTACCAAATGTCGTCAACTTGTCTTTTGTCGACACTTGTCTGTCGAAATTGTTTCTACTCGATGTGTTAAAAAATTTCTCAAACTGAGCACTAGTCGCATTTCCTTTCTCAAAATTAGAACCAAAAACATTACGTTTCGACGATACATTTCTGTGAAAATTCTTTTCACTCGATGTGTTTAGGTATCTCTTAAATTGATTACCAGTAGTATTTTCTTTTTCAAAATTCAATCCAAAATCATTATTTTTCGACGATACATTTCTGTGAAAACTTCTTTCATTTGATGCATTAAAGTATTTATTAAACTGAGCACCAGTATAATTTCCTTTCTCAAAATAAGAACCAAAAACATTATCTTTCGACGATACATTTCTGTGAAAATCGTTTCCATTCGATGTGTTTAAATATCTCTTAAACAGAGTGCCAGTTGTGTTTTCTTTTTTTAAATTAGAACCAAAACTATTATCGTTTGCATATACTTGTCTGTCGAAATTGGTTACATTTGACGTGTTAAAGAATTTCTTATACTGAACACCATTTGTAATTCCTCCCTCAAAATTAAAACCCGAAGCATTGTGTCCATGCTTGCTTTCATTTGCAGCAGCAGCAACTTGCTTTCTTGTGCCAGTTGTTGAAAGCAAAGTAACAATAGGTGTTTTTGATGCAGTTTTAGGGACCACCGAACCAGTTACAACTTGTTTTCTTGTACTAGTTTTTGAAAGCAAATTATCAAAGGGTGTTGTAGATGGCGTGTTAGAAACAATTGAATTATTTCTTTCTTTGTGACTAGATGTTGTACTTTCTGTAACAGAGTTAGGCAGTTTAGTGGCTGTTGCCATTTTCGTAGATAAAGTTTGTTTAATGTTATTACTGTCAAGCATTCTCGTGCTAATCGTCGGAATATTTGATCCTTTGGAATTCAACAAAATATTTGAAAAGTTAGTTTTTAACTCAGGCCCTGCTCCTGATGACTCCGATGAATCCGTGACCGCGCATTCCCCATCCTCGTCATCACATTGAGGCTTTGGCAGTTCACCAGATCCGCTTTCAAACTCTTTTTCCTCCAGAACTTCAGAGGCTGGCAAATGTGTAAGACGCTTCGGATCAAAGGGTATCAATCTAATGGGTGGTTTCCATCGGTTAAGTTCGTGAAAGTTTTCTTGCTGCAAACCATTTTTGACATCGTTTTGACTATTTCTGTTTCTCCCATCTAAACGAAAAAGTAGCAACTTTTACTTCTAAGTTGGAAGTACAGTAAAAACCTGCATAAACGAAACATTCGTTTTCGAATCTTTGCATAACAAATACTTTTTCTTCAAATAAACTACATTTATTACTACTTGTACAATTATTCATAGCAGGAAAGAGCATAGGGTCATGATGAACTATTTCGAAGCTAAACTTTGCGACTCCATAGAACAATGCATACCAAAACGCAAAATAAATCTTTCGAAAAACAAAGAAAAACAACCGATATGGCTCAATAATCCTGCGATGAGAGCATTAAAAAAGAAACACAATGCATATAAGCGTTGGATAATGACAAAAAATGGGAATGACTACATACGTTATAGAAGACACTGTAATAAAGTAAAAGCTACTATCAGAAATCGAATAAAGGAAAATGAACGAAACATTGCAACAAACATCAAAATAAACAATAAACATTACTGGCGGTATGCAAATTCAAAACTAAAAACCAAGTCCCGAGTTCCTGATTTAAAGTTGTGACAATCGCTTTACAAATTCTGAGCAAGAAAAAGTTGACACCCTTAATCGATTCTTCGCTTCAGTATTCACTCGTGAAAACTTATCTTCCATTCCGAAAATTGATGAAAGACAGTTCGCCTTTCCGCTCACAGACATTAACATAAATGAAGAATTAGTATTGAACGCATTAAAATCTTTAAATGCATCGAAATCACCGGGTCCGGATAGCATCCACCATGGAATATTAAAAGAGTCTGCAGAAGATTTCGCTTTTCCTTTATGCTTAATTTTTCAATCCAGCCTCAGAACAAGAATGATCCCTGAGAAATGGAAATGGGCGCATATAACTCCTGTCTTTAAAAAAGGGTCTAAACACGAAAAAGAAAATTACAGACCGATCAGCCTCACAAGCATAATTTATCGACTATTAGAACGTATTATCAAAAATGAAATCGTAAAACATCAAGATGCAAATTAACTTTTTTCGAATGATCAATATGGTTTCAGAGCAAACCGTTCCTGTGTAACATAGTTATTAGAGGCCTTGGAAGAATGGGCTTCTCTTCTTGATGAAGGTAACAGCGTCGATGTAATTTACTTTGACTTCGCAAAGGCATTTGACTCCGTACCCCATCAACGGCTTCCTTCGAAGTTAAATTCGTATGGAATTAGAGGAAACGTACTTCAATGGATCATTGCTTCTCTCCATGACAGAAAGCAGAGAGTAATACTGAATAGATTTAAATCTCCTTGGACAAACGTTTTAAGTGGAGTTCCACAAAGTAGCGTCCTTGGGCCTTTACTATTTCTTATTTATATAAACGACCTACTAGATTGCATTGAAAATAGTTCCGTGAAGATATTTGCCGACGACTAGAAATTATACCGAATAAACTCAGGCACAAGCCAACCAGTTCAAGATGACATTAATCGAATCAAAAACTGGTCCAGCCATTGGCAGTTGCCTCTAAATGCACAAAAGTTCTCTAAATTTCACGTAACTTCTAAGAATGGAGAGAGGGTAGATTTAAATACTTGAAAAAGACGAAAGACCTAGGAGTTATCGTTGATACCAATCTAAAATTACAAAAACAAATCGCCGCTTGTATAACAAAATCGAACGGTGTCCTCGCTTCGATAAAAAGAACAACAAAGTATTTAAATCTGGAAACTTTCAAAACATTGTACAACCCTTATTAGAGTCCGCCGGCGCCATATGGAGCCCAAGCCCCGTCAAAGACATTCGTTCGCTTGCAAGCGTCCAAAGAAGAGCCACAAAATTAGTGCCATCGCTGAAGAACTTGACAAATAAAGAGCGTCTTATTGCTCTTGATCTCCCAACCCTTGCATATAGAAGAACTCGAGGAGATATGGTAATGGTTTTCAAAATTATGAAATGTATCGTTGACTTGAATTATACACATTTCTTCAAACAAGAGGACACGAAATCAAGCTGTTGAAGCAAAGAAATCGTTTGAACGTAAGACAGAATTTCTTTTCGCAAAGAATCGTAGAATCGTGGAACAAGTCACCAGAATACATTATCAGCAGTTCAACAGTATTGAATTTTGAAAAACTTTAAGATAGCTTCGACAACGAACACAAATTCAACTAATATTGTCACACTAACATTCCATGCGAATACCACAAAATTTTACGAACAATTTCGGACGATTTTATTTCCGACAAAGCAGTGCTACCCAAAATATTCTGTCCGAAATTTTTCAACTTTAAAAAACATTTTTAATTATAACAATGAAATTGCACAATTTCTGTCCGAAAAAAGTTGTCCCAAATTTTTTGGGAGTTACTGTAAAATAAAAACATTTATTAAATCTAATGTATAAAAAATTTCGATATTTATTTTTCTTTATATATTAAAATGACAATTACAGTGTTAGCAATTACAATGGATATGCATATAAACAATTAAAATAGATACATTACTCATAAAAGTTTCTTTGTTATCACAGTACAACACTAACAAATCAACATAAGATCAAGATTGTATAAATGATCCTTTATTTTATGTGCTACATTTTTTTGTGAATTCGATAAATCAAGCTAAAAGAAATATATGAATTATTTATTGGGTGACCAAACATCTGATGACCCATCGGGTAAACATATCAAATTGTATGCAAAACAATGTCTGAAAGGTAAACTTGAGAGTTTAACTCGAAATCACGTTTACATAGCCAACCTGGAGAGAGAAAAGCCTTCTTTCGTGAGCTTTCAAGTTAACTTGAAAACAATTATTATTTTCAGTCCATGTTTTGGCATTAAAACAAGCTTATTGCTTAGGCTTGGGGAGTTTAATTAGTGAACCTTTCAAAATGCTAAACTCCGCAATTAAAAACGCAGCTAAAACAAGCAGGTAAATTTTTGTCAAAACATGGACTGAAAATTATAATTTTTTTCAAGCTAACTTGAAAGCTCACAAACAAAGGCAAGTTAATTTCCAAGTTTTGGACACGTAAATGTGATTGCAGATGACTGGATGATATTCCAAACTATTTTTGCCGTTCAGATGTCGTCTTATACACAATTTAAAGTTTGCCCTTCAGTTTTGTCTCACGGATTTCAAGCTACAGCCTTGTAAACGGATATAGTTTTTTGGACAGGGTGAGTCAAAAGAGTTTGAAAAAACATCAAAATTTTCCTGCACTTACGTAAAAAGCCAAGTACCTTCAAAAGTTGTTATTTTTTTGTCATGTGAATAATTACAAAACGTAATTACAACCTGAAGAAACTACTCATGATCTGTAGTCTGTAGTTTTTTAAACATACCGTGATGTGAATCTATCGAGAACATCAGTTCATGCGATTCATAGTAACATATTACATAATGACAATAACATTCCTCTGTTACATTTTTAACAACCCAAAATTCTGTGAATGAACAAAAACTAGACTTGATAACTATGCCTTCTTACGGTTTAACAGTATGCATCAAACGGTCAAACTTCATTAATTTAAAGTATTACCATAATATAATACTAAAAAGAGTGACACTTTATCTGCATAACAGTGCAAAAAGAAATAATATTTGTAACACAATAACATTTTTGTTAGTAATGGTAACACATTGATTTTAATAATTTTCCAAACGTTTAAACTTTTTTGACTCATCCAGTATAAGTGTCTTTCGTTGCCAACAGCGAATGTTTTCGATATCAGCCGATTATCGATATCAGCAGAAGTTCAACCTTGATGATGATCAAATATGCATTAACATGGGGATTTTCTCTGATACCCAAACATGATAATCTTGCAAGGAAAGGTAGGTGGAGGGTACATCAGGATGTACAATTTCACAACTGAGGTCTGGATACAATAGCTTCTGTTATTCGGGTATTCAACAGCTTTGCCTTGAGCTGTTCACATGGCTACTCGTAGCGCGTAGTACTAGGATCATTTGGGAGCATTAGGAATCCTTGTAGGAAAATTTTGAATAGAATTCGGGCTAAACAGACTCTAAAACACTGGATACCAATTGCTTTTTTCAGGGATGGGGGACGAAAAAGGCATAAGTAATCATGCGACAAAGGAAGAAGGGAGAATGATAACCAAGCAAAGAGAGCCACCTGCTCGCAAAAAGTAACACCAATGCATATATATCGTACATACAAACGTTTTATGAAAGATGTAAGACTGAACAATTAATCTTAAGGTTATAATAATAGGTAAAAAAAATTTAAATAAATAAAATAAATAAAAAATTTAAGTCTTGGTTCGCCTCCAACTGATTACTCATTTTTAAACCATAAAAATATAAATATAACTGATGTACTTATAATGGAATTAAATAAATTCTTCCGCAGTATTCACCAAGCTTTGAAAGAATTTACATAGCTCGCCAAACGATGGCCTATCACCAGGCAACCTTTCCCAACAGTTCAAAAGCATTCTGTACACTTCGTCAGAGCACCCATATGGCTTGCGAAGATACTTAAAGCTTTTTTGTTGTTTAGCAACAACAGAGCATGCATTTTCAATGACCTGCTGATCACTTAATTGATCGTATGGAGTTTCTCTCGCAAAGTTGAATATTTCCCAAAGAGTGACACCAAACGCCCAAACATCAGTTTGGCTAGTAAACGTCCCTAGAAGAAAAATTCATAAAATGAAATCAGTTACCGAGTGGAAACCAGTGAAGCTGCAGTAAAGTGGTAAAAACAAACCAGAAAAAGATGAGAGCATATCTCTACCTAAATCTCTAAAATTTAACGCGTCTGCCTGCAAGATCGGATGATAGATACTATTGAAATAAAATATGAAAAAGGTGTACAAGCCATATCAACAACAATGTAGAAAAAGATGAATTAATGTAAGTGGTAATAAAATTAAAAGTTGAAGAAACCTTGGGTGAATTTTTATCTTTGTTTGTTCAATATTATTGGAAATTAGTCCATCTCCGTTTAAATCATTAATGAGAATGACAATACTTACGATATGGTACTAATAATAGCCTGCTGCCTGTAAAGTTTCAAATTTCAAGATAGTCTAGTCTTGAGTGTGAGAGGGGAGTTTTAAGTAGCAGGCTAAGATAGTCGAGCTTTCCATTTTCTAACACTCAAAGAACGAAATCTTTGGTTCACACCATACTGATACGAAATGAAACGAAATCCAACAAAATACACAATGAAAGGAATACGGTATAGTTTAAAATTGGGATTAAGAGTTAATTACCATCTACAATATGCCGGTACGAAACGAAAACGCAAAATATGCGCAAAAGTGGCTGAAATTGAAAATTGTAAGCCTCAGTGTGAAAGCGGCACGAAAACGTTCAGTATTCTACTGTTTACGCTAGTCTGTATTTGTTTGAAGAAAGTTTTCCTATCTTATTCGTTTTATGCCGCATTCATATAACTTTTATGCAGATTGTGTAGAGGGAGGAGAGAAAAAAATTAATCCCGCATTCATGTTGTACCGGCATGGCATAGTGTAAACGGGGTTTTATTTATCCTTAATTCACAAAAAGAGCATTTTAGTCAATTACAAACTATTAAACCAAGTTTCAAATGACAGTATTCGAATACAATTTTTAGACAGACATCGCTTTATAAAAAACCGTTCCCGAGAGTCCATTGAATAGTAATTCGTTTTCAGCTGTTTAGAAACATTTTTAAATAAAAAAGAATGTTCATATATGGTTGTTACAGTGCGTCCTACTAAACACCCCCTAAACACCACCATAATGCTTTGGTAGCAAAAAAGCTAATACCACGATTTTCAAAATTGGGATTACAACTCCGCACAACTTATTTCCCAAATTAATTCATGCATCTAAAATATTAAATTTAACATAATTTTCTCCCAGAAATACCAACAATTTTCTTCCAGTTGAAGAGCCCATCAAGAAAAATGGCACTTGGTCTCTGTTAAGAAAATAAATTAGAAAGGGAGTCTATAAAGTGATTAATGTGTGTGGGTGCAAAAACTATATCAAATTAAAGGTTGAGGAGGTATAAATTGAAATGTGAAATAAGCATGATAAATATTTTAAACTCTATTTTAAAATATTCGGAGCTTTCCACCTCAGAAATTGAAATCGCGGCATTTTGCCACCTACATAACATGGCGGCGTTTACTCGCAAGAGATCTGTTAGTGATATCAGTTAAGATGACTCATTGTTCCACAGTTTTCGTTTGAAAGCGTGTAATGTTTCCCCAAAAAAGCTCATTATTTTATTGATGCAACATTAGTAGTTTCCAAAAATAATTTGCTGCCTCGCTTACTTTTGAACCTACAAACGTAGCTTTGTTTCTTTCAAATTAAACATAAGGCTCTCTGTTCCTGGTTAAAAGATTTTTTCCTTACCGTAAAATAAACTCTCTGGAGCCATCCATCTAATTGGTAGAACAGCTCTTCCTTCGATCTTATAATATTGTTTCGAATATAGGTATCTTGACATTCCGAAGTCTGATATCTTAACAGTAAACGAATGGCCAACGAGACAGTTCCTTGACGCAAGGTCTCTATGTACAAACCCTTGTAACGACAAGTAATTCATTCCCGCTGCTATTTGTACGCAGATATACAATAATGTTCCCTCATTCAAAACATTGCCAGGCAAATCGCTCATACATAGCTTTTCAGGTCCATTATACAGAGAGTAGTTCTTCAAGAACTGGTTCAAATCTCCATTTTCCATGTATTCTACAACCATACATTTAGGTTCCTCGTCGCAGACTCCAAGTAACTGCACGACGTTTGGGTGTTTCAATCGTGCCATTACACGCACTTCTTTCATAAATTCGTTCTCCACGTCCTTTTCAACTCCTTCTTTTAATAACTTGACAGCAACTTTGATCGTGCTTGACATCATCCAACTACATTCTTCGCCTTCGGTCTTAAAAATGTTTCCCAAGGATTCAACTTCACAAATATGTACCTAAAATAGGAAATCACAAAGTTTGTAAACAGAACTTTTGAGTAAAGCAACGACAATCACTACGACGAATCGATTAAATCCGAATAAAATAACAAGAGAGAGGACGCAAAATAGCGTACAAAAAATGACATGCATTTTCATGTAAAGATTGAAACGCAAACAATATGTAGGCAAACAAAATTTAGAAAAACAAGAAACCCAGTCTTGCACATAAAACACATAAAAACGGGTCTTGCTTGTCGTCTAGCTAAATTCAAACTTCTGCTTTTCTTTTGTCAATCCTCGTCTAAGGAGATGCTTATTAACAACATGGAGAGGGGTGGAAGCATTTCAGAAATTTTATTTAAACATTTTAGACTCTTGCATACTAATAACAGTAAAATCCGCATATAAGAACTTACATTTTTAATCTCAACCTGACAAGGTTCTTAAGTTAAAAGCATATTTCAGCTTAATAGTTCGGAGGGTGGTAAACTTAGAGTATTCAATTTTAATAAGAATATATTTATTATTATTTTAACAATATATTCTGGGCTTAAATAACAAACTTTTAATTCTGAATAGAATGAATCTAGATATTTCAGCCCTTAGGTTCTTAAAAGTGAAAGGGTCTTATGTTATGCGGGTTTTTACTGTATACCATGAATTTATATTATCATTCATAATAGTAATTAAATATATGTGTAACCTTTTTAGAAAAATTAATAAATAATGATAAAATGCACAAAATAGAAAATATTTTCAAACATTTTTGAAAATTTTGCACTTTTACTTTTAAACCTAAGCATAAATTCCCCCAAAATATTTAGACCCCAAAAAATTTGCTTCCACCCTGGTCTCTGTCATAATTTATGACCACTCCCTTATTCTATCCTCCAATAAAGGTCCCCTTACAACTACACCATACGCATTTATATTATCAATTACTGCGACTTTATCTAAAGTTACCAAACCTCTCCAAATTGTCCAGCTCCAATCTTTTCGACAAAATGTAATCTGTTCCTTGGAAAATTCATAACCTCAACAGGAATTTTTTCGTCTACCGTCGGATCGGCATATAAACTCGACCCGGTTACAGTTTGATACGGATCCTCATAAATTGTTGCCCCTTCGTAAATCGGATTCAAGTCAATTGTCCATGTATTCTTGGCTTCACTCGGTTCTGCATAATTCTGAGTATCTTCACCTGGATCTCTTTGAACCGTGCCCTCTTCATAAATTGAATTAATCTCAATTGTCCCTGCAATCACCATGTTACCCGCAATGCCTCGATTTCGGCTGGAACCGCCACCCTCTGATGTTACTCTTTTTCTATCTAAATCGGGTGTTGCGTACGTGATATCATCGTATGCATGCTTATCGTAAGAATGTTCAATAGGCCCCTTTTCAATTGTACCATGTTCAATAAAAGGTTTCTCTTCTTCGTGTCCTGTTAAGGAAAAAATAGTTGTTCCTTCAATTGTAGCTTAATTTTAAGTCTCAACGATATTTTTTCAATTATACTGGGTGACTAAAAAAATTACATTTGTTTGCAGGGCTGTAACTCGAAATCCACGAGACTGTTAATCTCAAATTGCACTGAAAGGCCTCAAAATAACGTCCGAAGGGCACTCTTAGTGTTTTGAATATCATCCAGTCATCTGCGACCACGCTAACTGGAAATAAAAACTGCCAGCTTTCAAGTCTATTTGTAGGAACGGTACTTATTTCTAGTCCATGATTTGACATTAAAACAACCTGCTTGCTCCAATACCGACTTAGGACGTTAAAATTTAAAACTTAAATTTGTTGACTCGTACTTGAAGTCACTTGATAAAATTTAAAATTTAAGCTCCCAAGTCTGTATTGGAGCAAGCAGGTTGTTTTAATGTCAAAACATGGACCGGCAACAAATGATGTTCCTTCAAACTGACTTATTCATACAAACAAAGTTCATACAAACACACACAAACAAACAAACAAACAAACACACACAAACATTTCAAATGTCGTTAACCATGGTTTAAAATGCAATGTCACGTGTTTTCCAATCGTTTCCTATGTTTAAAAAAAAAATTAAATAAATAAGAATAATAGGCGATGTATTGAACAAAAGACAGCGCTGAAGAATCAGTCAATAGCACTATTAAAAACGCAAAGGATTTTGAAGGACATTCCTTGCGCACCATCATTATCATTTTGAAATCATTCATAATTATTGTCAATAAGTACCAAATATACGTACTTTGTTGGGCTTGTATTTCAGCATACATGTGTTCAGAATTTCTTCCTGTTGCCCGATTGTCTATAAATGACGTTGTTTCACATTGGTTTTGGTCCGTGTTTTTGTCATTTTTCTTCTGAATAGGTCCCTGACAATTATTTCCACAAACAAACAGCTTTTGTAATAATTTTTGACGATGTTTATAAACAAGTACTCCCAGAATTACAACCACAATAAGACATAAAACCAAAACCACAACTAATACCAATGGGGAGTATGAGGAATCGACGAAGGCTTGTACTTTGAAAAAAGAAAAGAAAACAGTGTTAATTAACCACAAAGAAATAACGTTTTTGGAAAAACCATTTATAACGCAATAAGTTTTCTCGCGGAAAACAAAATTATTTCTATAATTTCCCAGTCCCTCTTAATACCCCCATTCTTTTGGGCCAATTCCTCCTCTGATTTCCATATTCACAACGGCTACAAAGAAATATTACCGTAATCCATGGCTAAAGATTTCTAACATATTATGTGTGTCACTTGAGTAAGACAAGAAACTTACATAAAATAAACACGAGTTTTCCGAGTTGGTCTGAAAGCGGACACATTCACCTCTTTTATTTTAAATAAATTGCTTGGAGGATTTAACAGGTATATGTACCAGTCCCTCTTAATGCCCCCAGTCTAGCGGGCCAGTTCCTCTAATTTTCAGTCCCCCTTACAACTCCCAGCCTTGTGGGCTAATTCCTTCTTTCCCAAAGAACTACGCTCGTAATAGGAGATTGGGGACCAACGATTGAGGTCGCAGCGTCATTCTCTGAAAAAGGAGGAATTAGTCCGCAAGACTGGGGGAAAATAATTTCGTTCTGATTTTTTCTCGCTACCTATGGTTTCCTAAGACTAGCATTTTCTTCAGCTTTTTGTAACAAAGAAAACAAAACAAACTAAACAAGAGTGACAGTTAATGTGGACAAACTTAAAGCCCGTTTACACGGATGCGTTTTCGCGCACAGAAAACACATGAAAGATGCATCTTCTCCAAAATGCATCTTAACAAATCGGTTACATGTTTAAAACAACAAACACTATACTAGATACAGGAAAAAAAATTCCTTTATGTATGAAATCTTAAAATTCCTCAAAGTGAATGCGCTTTTAAAATGCTCCTTGTGCAAACGCAAAATGTTTTAATTTTTTTGATTCAAGTGTAGATAAAAAACGCATGCGAAGACAGGGTCTAAACGTTTTTGATTTCTGATGCCAAAAAGCAATAAAGTAAAACTATGGCAACCAAAGCATCTAAAGCATCTCAATCTGATCTTCAACTCCAGATTAAATTTCCACAACTATATGCAAGAAATTATTGTCTAAAGAATCAATGCAAGTACCTTTATTTGGATACCTTCAAGATATATTTAAAGACATTTAGAGCAACAAAAAGTGTCGGAACCTTGGAACTAGGTTCCTAGAAAATTTTAACCATGGCAGAAACGTTTTGAGGTAGAACTGGAAAAAATAAAATAACAAATGTTGAAAATTCAATTTGAAGTTGGTCAACTACTGGTCATTTTGGCTGAACCTAAAAAGGATAAAAATAACTTCACTTCCAGTACATGCAACACAACAGATTGTATCACCATCTATGACATTTTGCTGGCTGTAGCTTCTGTCATAAGCTTCTGTCAGCATTTCAAAACCCCACAGGGTTTTTAATCAACCTTCTTTTCCGAAATATAACCTCGAGTATTCGAAGCATACATTTGTTATTCGGCTCTGGAAACTACTAGCATTGGTTCCAAAGGTAGCATAGGTTCCAAATCTTTGATTGGTTAAAGTCGATTGATTGGTTAAAGTCGTCACTGAATTAGCCAACCAGATTACTAGAAATCAGTTCTGGAAATGCAACATTCCAACAAACATCCTGTTTCATTAATCATGACTTTCGTTTTTCAAGTCATTTTTGGACCATTTATTCATTATTGTGTAGCTTGTCGCTAGCATATTTGCATGGATGGAATGAGTGGTGTGCGAGAAGAGTGAAACTTCCTTCTCGTGATTGTTTAACTTAGGACCAACGAGTCATAACAGAAGTTATTGGTGAGGAGAAAGGTTTAGATAAAGAAGCAAGTGCTTTGTTCCTGCTAATAAATGTCGACGCTTTTCTTTTGGCCACAATTTTTGAACCGAATGCGTTTTCCAATATCTCTGTTCTGGAAATGTGCTCCCAAAACTATTGATAAATGTAAAAGAAAAAAATTGAAATCGGATTAACCAAACTTTGCAGGTTTTCCTTATTACCGGTGGATATAAAATCGACAAAGCATGACTGGAATTCCTGTCGCGTGATTTCCGGTAATCCGATTGGCTAATTCGGGGACGTGTTAGTGAAGGTTCCTCCGAACATCTCAACAATTGACAATTGAAAAACACCTCAAGATACATTTGAATAACTGAAGAACAGAAGCAAATTTTGTAATAATAGTTCAAGACTCGAAGACAGAGCGAATTCTCTCAAGCAGGAAATCAACATGAATTTTTGTTTTGGTGTGTCAACTTCATTATTGTTGAAACATTTGCATCTGTTTAACTGAACAGCAAATGAAACATCGGGCACCGCCATACTCTTATAATTTTGTAACTTATAGATACGTTTTTAGCCTTGAGAAAAGTTTGTAACTTATTAGTTTTTAACTTGATAAGATAATTTTGTAACTTATTAGTTTTTAACTTGATAAGATAATTTTGTAACTTCTTAGTTTTTAACTTGATAAGATAATTTTGTAACTTATAGATACGATAGGTAATTCTTATTACTTATAGATACGTTTTTAGCTGTACGTTTTCTCGAGAAATGTTCATGCATAAAGAATGAACATGTAAGTATCATCAAATAAAATGGCCCACCTATCTGCTACCACCGTTAAGGGCTGTTGAAGTAGGAAGCTTTCCAATTATGACTAAATTCGATAAAATGCATGGATTTTCTTTGAACATTCTTGGTACCAAACTCTTAATAAGCATGTGCAAATTCACAGCATATTAAAACAAAAACCAGTTGCTGTAAAGTTAATTTTCAGATAAATGTGAAGCATTTTTAAGCAAACACCAAATAGTTTTGGAACACCCAGTAGTTCGGCAAACCTCTAGCAAAAATAGAGCTTTCCTAAAATTTGCATTACTACCTGAAGAAAGATATTGACATACTTTTGAAACTTGCAACTTCACAAAATTTCTCTGTCGCCAGAAGTAACTCTGCGCCTGCTGAAGTTTCTATGAAGAAAAAAACATCAGAATGCATACAATTATATGCCAGATAAATAAATAAATAGAGCTACAAAGAGTTAAAAAATGCTTAAATTAATCTTATATAGCAGAACATGTAAGACCGTGGAACTGTTTTATTATTTAATTTATATATTTTAAAATTTTAGCATTTCTAAATTTTCTAAAAAACTATATAATTCTGTAAAATATAATCTTAAAATTTCTTTTAACATTTTGAAGCTGGAAGCTTCTTATTTCAGTTTCTTAATAATGGGGAGTTTATGTAAAAAAAAATGAAAACATTATTAACAAACACGTGTCTAGTTCCAAATTTAAAAATTTACTCAATCTAGAAATTTCACTGAAAAGAAAGCTAAACTATTAAGTAGACAAAGCCATGATAATCTATTTGAAGAAATTTAATTCGTTAATTTTCATAAATATACTTTACCAAAATGCAAGAATTAATTAACTGAAATGCACCAGAAACATTCCTCTTGTGACACGTCAATTTTAATTTATCCAAAACAAACACGACACCAACACATCGAGTTTATGCATAAAAAAATAATATTTTTGTAAGAAATTTCTGATACCAGGTGACTCAAAATTTTCACAAGTTTGAAATTTTGTTTCCAATCTTGCATATTTTTATATTGCATATTGCAGTTATTTGGAGGGAAGATCAAACCATTTTTCGTAAGATTGAATATTCTGAATGTTTAGGGTTTTAATAATTTAGCAAATTTAACGAATACACGAGATTTGTCGTTTCTATCAGCAGCGGCCTGGTTTTTATGCATGTTATTGTGTGGTTCTCAATAATGATAAAATCTACCTTTTTCTTCGTTACCATCTTTTTATATACTTAGAAATGTAATAGTTACTATGAAAAATGATAACACCGAGTAACCAAAAAAAACTCTCTCCGTTTCAAGGCTGTAGCTTGATGTCCATGAGGCTGAAAATCATAAAATGTGCACAAAAAGACGTCTAAACGGCAACATTTGAGGGGGAATCAACCAGTCATCTGCCACCACGTTTACCTGTCCATAACTTGAAATTAAAATTGCCTCAATCCGTGAGCTTTGAAGTTATTTTGACGAAAGATCATTTATTTCCAGCCCATGTTTGACAGTAAAGCAACATTTCTTTCATGGGGACATGGGAGTTTAAA
This sequence comes from Phacellophora camtschatica, assembly GCA_036873815.1. Taxonomy (NCBI): domain Eukaryota; kingdom Metazoa; phylum Cnidaria; class Scyphozoa; order Semaeostomeae; family Ulmaridae; genus Phacellophora; species Phacellophora camtschatica. Next base: position 5,043 of record JAYJMH010005552.1, on the reverse strand, counting down.
ATCTGAAAATATTCATTGATTAAACTATGGAGTCGATATAGCAGTAAACAGGATGTTTTAATTTTAAAACATGGACTAGAAATGAATGGTGTTCCTTTGAATAGACTTGAAAGCTCACAAAAAAAGGCAATTTTAATTTCCAGTTTTGTACATGTAAACTTAATCGCAGATGATTATATGATGTTCCAAACTCTACGTTTGCTTATTTGACGTCGTTTCGAGCACAATTTGAAATTTGTAGCCTCACGGATTTCAAGCTACAGCACTGAAAGCGGTGATATTTTTTGGTGTCACCTGGAATGCATTATAAATCATAAAAAGGTGTTTTGGCCGGAATTACAAACTGACAAAAAAGTATAGTTCAAAATTAGATATTTTAAGCTGTAAATGCGTCATCATCTGTTCACGTGACCAAAATTTCAATAGTTCATTAAATTAAATTGGTCTTTTCCGTAGTTGCTGAAAATTATTTTTACATGATTGGCAACCAAGTCCAATTTTAGGGCGTATTCTTTTCGTCCTTCTGAACCTTCTTAATTCTGAAAACGGTAGGTCTCGCAGAGAAAATTATCTGAAACGAATAGAATGCCACATTCCGAAAACGGTAGGTTTAGCAGAGAATTTCTCTTTTACGAAAAGAATGCGAATTCTGAAAACGGTATCTAGCAGAGACTGGTGTCTTCGGATGAAAGTTCAAAACAAGACTTCAGTTGTGTTAGCATTATTGCTGCAAAGTAAACATAAACAAGAAGTGGTTGTAACCAGCAGGAAAGTAAACTTAACAACACAATTTCAAGTCTACTTACTTAAATAATAACTTGTTGGTTTTTCATCTGTTTTTATTCATAAAAAACGACAATAACTAGTTTATCGTAATTATTATGATCCCTGAATCTTTTACGTCCGTTCTGAAATCAGTTTAAAGTTTATTCCATGACAAATATCAAAATAATTTCTATTATTTTGACAAATTTTAGTTTTGCTACAATTTTCGAACTGAAAACTAACGCCATAAAGCGGTTGGATGCCTGCACCATATTACGGAAGCCGCCTTTCGTCAAGGAATTTTATAAACTCCGCTAATTTTACCTTTTCGTATCTTTGAAAATGAGTCTGATTTTAGGTCGGGAAACGAGACTCCTTGCGAAGTCTGCGAAGAATTCCAGGTTCAAGAGTAGAAGGTTTGGAATGCCACCAAACCTACCGTTTTCAGAATATACGAAAAGAAAGCGACGTAGAACGCTACCGAACCTACCGTTTTCAGAATTGTCGAAAAGAATGCGACACAAGCAGAAGGTTTGGAATCCTTCTAAACCTACCGTTTTTAGAATGCAGTGCGAAAAGAATGCGAATTCTCGTCCTACCAATCCTACCGAAAACAGAATGGTGCGAAAAGAATACGCCCTTAGTGATTTTTCAAACGTGTAAACATTTTTTTGGGTCACCCGGTAAAATCAGAATTCCAATATAAAAAAATCGTTCTCAAAATACTAAAATTTCAATGGGATATTCTTATGATATTGCATTACGCCAAAAATTAAGATTTAAATAATCACCTGCATTCAATATCAATTCAGTGAACACCAAATACTGAGCAGAATAATTAAAAGATACCAGAATTCTCTCAGCAGATTGACCCGTTAAATTAATTCTGAGCGCAACGATTCCTGTTGGATTCTTCCTTTGCGGGCATGCATGATACCCCGTTGACCACAAATCAAGTTCATTCTGGCTGAACTGGATCTTGCAAGAAGCAAAAGGAGCGAAATCTTCTTTTCTGTTTTTGTAACTAACAAACTCTATGGAGTTCAAAATGGCAACTTGATTCAAAACGATTTTTATGTATGGGTGAGGCAGGTTCTTCTTTCGCCAACCAACCCAAAGGTGTGGTTTCTCAAAAGGAGATGCCTTTGAACGTTTGCCGTCAACTAAAACTCCCTTTCCGTGATGCAATACATCTGTGGTTGATTGGTCAACATATGTGACATCTCTAAATCGCCTGCCTTGATAGATTTCGTAGTACTTTATTAACGCTACAAAAAAGCAAAAGGATGTTATTGATCCAGCAAAGAATTTAAAGAGAATTTGCTAAACTAAGCAATCATTCTTGACATGAAAATATGCCGCTTTAAGTCAGATATTAAATAAATCATTGACTAAACAACTTAATGTGATATGTATACACCAGCAAGAAATAAAAATGTGAGAGCAAAGTCAATTAAAAAATCCCGATTCCAACAAACAATATATGTGAAATGAATTTATCTAACGAAAATTGCTTGTAAAAATTATATAAAGCTACCAAGTATTCATTGCTGAAATAAAAACTTAAAAAATAAATTGTCGTCTCTGCAAAGATGATACTCAATAATTTAGCTCCACGTAATGCCGGATTTACTATAGGTAATATTCTTGTGTAGATCTGAAGTTTACCAATAGCTAATTCTATGTCAACAAACCCATACTATGCCTTAAAAAATAAATTTCATATTATTTTAATATGCGTTTTCTATCTTGGCTAGTTTCAGCCAATTTTTCCGGAACGTTTGCCAGTTAGCGCGTAGCTGCACTCAAATATTCGCAAACAAATTCCAATTGCCGGCTGAAATTTTCACTTCTGCTGCTAAGCGGGCAAAAAACATCCACGTTATTGTTATATTCGCATTAGTTGCTCCACAAAATAAACATATCTTGTTAGGCCAAAATCAACCAATTATACTACATAAATCATATGAATTACTTTCTACTGCTGTAGAGTTTATTTGTGTCTATGTTGTGCTACAGTATCAGGATGGTTAATGGTTGGCGTATACGGTGGTCTTAACACATTTTCTGAAAACTCAAAAGGTGAAGGAATTTTTGCTGCATGTGGCCCGTTTGTCGAGAAGAGCTGACTACGATATAATCATAATCAATTTCAGGATCTTCTTGGAATTGCTCCATGGTTTTAACAAATGGCTTCGAATTCTAACAGTGTCTTCGGGGAATAGAGGTAATAAATATTTTGCGTGCTGATTGTGATATTTAATGTTCTAATTTTTGCTTTACTTCACAAGCAAAACTACATTGTGTGGAATAAGAGTTTCACCATGTTGATTATTTCGATTATCAATACAAGTAGAGCAGTTCAAAATCATATCTGTTATTTTAGCATTGATATTTGACCAATAAATGGTATTCTCTGCATTCGATTTGGTTTTTCCTATGCCCATGTGACTGTCATGGTGAATCTTTTTCATTTCAGATTTCACTTTTGATGGAACGATAATACGTTGACTCTTTACAAGAGCACCATCAAAATAAGACATTTTTTCTTGGAAACTGAAGTAAGGCTTGATTGATGGATTTATTTTGGATTTATTGATGGATCCATTTATTTCCAAAGTTTTCACTTACGGGAAATTTTGAGACGACCAAGTGTACATACTAGTTCCCTTTCTAACTCAGGTATTTCTGAATTTGCATCTTTAAGATGTCCTCAGCTCATTTCATCAGATACAACCATCTATTTCTAGGTGTAAACAAAGTCATATTTCTGTGGACGTAAGATAAATCTCTGAATCCTCGGCCGAAAGTGACTTATTGATCTTCAGAAGATCATTTTAAATGGCCGATAACCATTAATAACTGTAAAAAACTTCCATAAAAGCATTGATGAAATCGTTCACAAGCAAAGACTACTGCTAAATGTTCTTTCTCAATTTTAGCATAGATAAGCAGATATTCAGCCGGAGATAATGATCAAGATGCGTGTATTCTATTGGTTTTCAGTTGGCATCAGTGTAATGTTGTTCTTAAATGGCTCCAATTCCATGAGAAAGCGTCATGTTGTTCTTAAATGGCTCCAATTCCATAAGAAAGTTCTTTAACTGAGACTCTAGTTGAGTGAGAAAGAGTAACGAGGCTTCTGTAAGCACCTCTATTAACTTTTTCCGTAGCATCAAGATGTGGTTTCTTTTTAGTAACCTTTCAATAATTTTAGTCTTCAGTCAATAGTAATCGAAGTAGAGCTGTTAACTCTGACAAATCAATCGGCTCCTTTTTGATAGGTTTAAGAATCAAGAATAAAATGTGGTTATTCGGTTATATGGTTTCTAGTATACAGGTTTGATTCTGATTAAGAGGTGGTCCCGTATCCTCTTTTTTCCTCTAAAGTGGCCTTCCACTATCTCTGATACGAAAAATTTGTGTATCGCCATATTCCCCAATTTTAAAGCATTTCTTAGCGTTACCCAAAGAGAAATAAACCATTGAGACATAAAAGCATTATCTGACATAACACTACCTTGTTGATCTTTAACTGAATTCGTTTCTGCTCCGCCAGCACCTGACGGAATATGATAAAACAATTTAAATTACAACGAATAACACTGATTTATGACGACAATACAAAGAAAGTGTAAATCTTCATCACAAGAGACATATATTATGATCGTACCTAAAAATACCGGGTGTCCCAAAAAATGGTAACAGGTTTGACTATGGATAGTGCTGAGAATATCACTCAAATCTGTCAAAAAATATTTTTTTAAGTAATTCTCTATAGTCAGCTTAAAAATAAATATCTGGTTTCACTTCTGAACAATGATTCAAATAAATCATTTCTGAACAATGATTCCAAAAAGAATCTTGGAAATCAGTTGTACATGACTAAATTATTTTTTTCCTAAATTATTAAGGATTTCTTTCTGAGTGTGTTTCCAAGCATCATTAAATTCATTTCGTAAAATGCTATGGTTCAGGAGATACAAAGACGAAGTTTAGACGACAATCAAGACCTCTGGTTTTGGGTTGGATGCAAATTTCAACTTCCAAAATTAATATAATATTTTAAAAATTATTTCGAATAAATTTGAACTAAACTCACAGCGCTAGACTTCAAAGCTGTTACCTTTTTTTTGGGACACCCGGTACAAGAAGCCATCCTTATGCGTCAAAAAAAGAAAGGTTGAGTTGGGTTTTTGCCTTGCTTTGCTTTGCTTTGCTTTGCTTTGCTTTGCTTTGCTTTGCTTTGCTTTGCTTTGCTTTGCTTTGCTTTGCTTT
>JAYJMH010005541.1:0-26287 GCA_036873815.1 Phacellophora camtschatica | reverse complement strand
AGTATGACCTTGGTGGGATTCGAACCCACGACCTTGAGGTTATGAGTCCGGCGCCTTAACCACTTGGCCATGCTTGCTTCGTTGAGTTCGTTGAGTTCGCTTTCAGGGGATGGCCCTAGACACCAGAGTGAAAAGGCATTAACAATAACCACATTTTAATGGAGTCTTATCACCCATGCACGAACATTCACTTCATGCACATTTTTTATGGCAAATAGCCAATAAATATAGTTTCTAAACTTTTCGGGCTTAGCTATTAGAAAGACAAAACCCGAAAGGTTTTTGAAATTCGTCATTTGCTTTTATATCATTTGCTGCTGTAACACAGTTGAATCTCGTTGACTTAAACTTACTTAGAATAAACGAACGGATAGGCCTACAAAGGTGTCCCCTCTCTCTATGTCATCTCCAGCCTGACAACATCAGGCCCTTAGTTTTGCTACTGCGGAGGAGATGCAGAGAAAACGATTGCTATTGCTATTGTTAACTGCTATTGTGTTGTGCAGCGAAGCGGGCGGGCAGCCTGCAAAATGTTTCTTTAAAGTAATCATGAACAATTACGCTTATTCAGTTTGTCAAATTTGACTGGATGAATAGCTATATTTATTATTTATATTTAGATTGCCCAGTCCTCTGACGTTCGTAATTCCCCTTGAGAGTTTGAGATAGCAGGGTTCAACTGCAGTTTTAGTGTTTGTTTGTTTGTTAATTATGGTATAATTTAAATATAGTTGATTTATAGTTAATACATTGTATGTATTAATCGCTATTTAATGTCAAACGTGTCATTATTATGATCATGAGAATAAATTCAGTTGTTTTTAATTATAAATGAATTAAGACGCTTAAATGATAAATATGATTGAGATCAGAGAGATACTGTTGCAATATTAATCATATTAATATCAAATTGAAATATTATATCATATATTGTACAATTAATATTTTGTTATGATGGGTAATCCATCTTTCCCAGGGGTGGAGCGGAGCCAATTGGGGCAGCGGGCGACCGCCCCAACTGCTTTCTGGAAGGCTCAGCCAGCCATTTTGATAGTGATTTTGCTATTGTTAATCTTTTTTATCACGGCTGTCATTATGAATCCTTTATGGCAGGAAACTTTTTAGATATATACAGTAAAAATAGATTGTACAAAGACGTTTAGCATGGGAACCATTTTGTCAGATTTGTGCATTTTTACCTGTCTACTGGGAAAATTATAGTGAAGTAAAGATTTGAAATTTATAGTCTTTTACTGCAAAAATTATTTTATTTATCCAAATGTCATTTTTTATGGTAAAAATGCACAAATCTGACAAAATGGTGTTATTGGTTAAAAAGTTGTTAAAAAGTTAAAAAGGTTGGAGTTTTTTAATTTGAGCTATTCCTCGTTAAAATTCCGCCTTCCTCTTCGGTCTACGAAGCTCCTTATGAGTTATTCAATATTTTAACAAATCTTATCCTCAATTCCCTTGCAAAAATGTCCCTTATTTGAAAAAAGGAATAGGCATAAATATGTCTTCGCAAGATAGTTTCAGGAGCATCGTTGATTTTTAGATGTTAATTAAATAAAATCAATTGAATGTAGTGTGACTAAGGCAAATTGAGTTGTGATGTTTATGCAATTCGTGTCAATATGTTTTTATTTTTAGATATGAACTGTTCATCAGAGTGAGCGCTGGTTCAATCTTATAAGAATGGTTATGTCATTCTGCATAGTAAATGCGAGTTCACTTCACGAAAAATCAGCTTTTTAACGGCTTATCTCATAAGATTGCAGATTTAGTTGATATAATATCCATATCATGTTCACTCACACTTTTAAATACAGTAATAAAGCCCACCGCAGGCGGCAGATTTTTGTCTTTGAAAGACAAAGATTTCCGTCTTTGAAGAACACTTTGGAATCCTCAAACGGCAGATTTTTGTCTTTGAAAGTGAACTTGGGGATTGCGGAGGAGTGCAATTTAAAATATCTATTTCGAAACAAAATGATATCAACTACAGTAGGCAAAAACCTGCAGCCGCAGTAGCCCTCTACATTTTGTTGAGGCACAGGAAACGTGGACGCCGAGCCAAATTTGGGTACGATGGTGGATCACCAGAAAAAAGAGAAAGGAGTATTCGCAAATCTGATCAAAGAACTTGTACACAGAAGAACAGAAAGAAGTTCACCAAATAATAATCTTTCTCTTCTGTCCACAGAACATCAAGCCCATCAGCATACACTGGCTCCATTTTTAGTTTTTACCAAAGGAAAATTTAGCGAGAAATTATTGTCACGAGATTATCATGTGATATTAAAGTAGTTGCTCATTGGCTACTCAGACTACTCGGTATTTAAAAATCTGTCTTCAAAGGTATTTGTCTTTGGGATCCGCACACGACAGATTTTTATCTTCGTCTTTCAAAGACGGTCTTCGAAATTAAGTATGTTTAATCTCGAAGACTGTCTTTCAAAGACAAAAATCTTCGTCTTTGACAACCGCACATGGCCGATTTATGTCTTTGAAGGACCAAAAACAAAAATCTTCGCCTTTCTGAGACACAAATCTGCCGTGTGCGGTGGGCTCAGACGGTTTTTTTTAGAAAACATCTTGCTTCGATTTCAGACTGAATTTGTTCTTATTTCTGGGCTGAAGTTGCTTCCCCCTATCCTTCTCAAAAATATCGGTAAAGTGTGTATCAAGTGCTCATTGTATACGTTTTTTGAACTTTGCTTACATTAATTTCTGAAATAAAAAAAATGGACCCAAATCTCAGCCTGATGTTTCTTATAAAGGTTATTCTCTTAAAAAGTGTTTGATTGGTTTAATCCAACGTCCAATTTCTGTCCAAAACTGACGTCCAATTTCTGTCCAAAACTGACGGGCTGTTGTCCACCACCAACATCAAATTCACTTTCACAAACAGTGAATCTAACCAATCCAAAATATAGGCCAAAAAATGCCAATTGAAACATAGATTTTAAACCAATCATAAAGTACGAGAACCACTTTTTTAAAGAACTTTTAAACTTAAATTCTCAAAAAAATTTTCATGATACTACGGAAAAGTGAAATAAAAAAGTGGAAAATGGAATGTTGTGAAAAATTCACTTTCTTTCACGGCAAACTCGGTTTGCTAGTTCACGACAGTCTTAGTATATTTCCTTGGTTAACGGTACACGGCACACTTTCTAACTTGGGTCACATGACTCATTTGAAATATTATAGCGGAGAAAGGGCTGATGGAAAGATATTTCAACCAAGACTTCGAGTGTGAAGAAATCGGTGGACTGCCGAAATTGTAAATGCTGTGTGTTTAGGGAAAAGATCCACATTTTTAGCTCTGGGGCTCAAAATACCGGACAAGGACGTTATGTGAAAGTTAGGGATCGGCCCTGTTCCTTGGCTTTCATTCTTTAAGAAACAAACCGTTTTTACTGGTAACAAATTCATCACGTAGACAACGTTTAAAAGTAAGAAAATTGCGAAAATCTATCTATGGTAAAGTCTATCTTACCAAAATTCCCTAAAATTATTCAATATATAGCAAATTTTTAATTATATACGGAACATAATTTTCATAAAAGCCCTTTGTACGGGACAGATACGTTTTTGGTTTGTTTTCGTACGGGACCAATACATTTCTTTAGAAAGAATGTTTCAGTTACACCGTTACAGTATAACACATAAATTTTGACCAGCCCCTAACAAATCCATGTTGCCACAGAAACAGCTTGAAATTTTTAATTTCTATCAATGAGCTAATATTTATACATATTTAATCATGAAAATATCTCATAACTTTTATCATGCTTTTATAATACCACAGAGTAAATATTTTTCACCAATATATTTGAGTTGTACCTGCAACGAATACAAACATGTTTCTTTGGATCTTTTGCTCAGGTGTTAAGTCGATGTTTTCAAAAGGTAGAAATTAGATTAAAAGAATATTGTTTTCAAATTGGAACCATAATATGTAAAGTAATTACAATTTATTCTTCTAACGCAGAATATGTCCGACGTTCAAAATCACTATCAAGGGGTGTTATATCTTGCCTCGTGTCGACACAGTTGTTCTTTAAATTATCGGGGGCTACAGCATCAAAACATTTCTATGAAGCAAGGAATTAAGCACCAAAAAATGGCCTAAACGACGGATGCCCAAGTTTTCTGACAAACGCCTTGAAAAGGACGGTTTTCCGACACATTGGCTACCTCTGAGGGTGCAATTGTCGAAAGCCAGTTAATTGTCTGAAAATCCTTTGCGCTCACGTGTGCTGTATTTTTCATGTTTAAACAAAAGCAGATACATTTATTTTGAGCCGTTTGGATTTTTTTGGACAGCCTATTATTAATCAGTGAAAATTGAAGTTCTTTAAAACATATCAGTATCTTGAGAATAAAAGGAATAAAAACGTGTATTCGACCACAAAAGTTAGTCTGCGCGCAGAACTCTACAAATCAAAATATCTTGTACATGAAGTCTACGCGTAGGCTAACAAAAGAAGTTGTGCTTTCAGAAAATGTCACACTATTGCAGACTGCTCGTTCGATCTACGGATGCTTGCGACGAAGTAGAGATTAAAAAAAAAACAGGAACGACGCAAAACGATGATGAACTTAACAATATTTTGGTTGCTCATATTTCACGCTGGCATAGCTAAAAAGTCTGCTGTTGATAATGTTGATAATTGTTGATAGTTCATGATGTCATGATGAACGCATTTCATTGGCAGATTTTATCACGTGACTGAACTTGTCATGTGACAACAACAAGGTTATTTTGGGATCGCCAACCCTGAACTGTCAGAGTGGCCTTTGTCGTGTTGTGGTCGTGGTGTTTTGAAAAAATTTGCATCAGGTTATGAAACGGCAGCAAAGAATTCTTTTTGGTCGGTTGTGTTCTGTTAAAATTGTCAAAGAATGACTGCAAGCAAGGAGAGGTGTTCCCGTCAGATGAGTCCCGATGTTGACAAATATTTCAGTATGCTGAAAGAACAATTCTCCGTTGTGGATGGCCTAAGTAGCAGAAGAAGCGGAAGGTCTTCATCTGCTGGCGCCAGTAGAGAAAGCACCTCTCTTATGTTCCGACATAGATTCGAAAATCTCAGCAATGACATTTCGCACAAATACCATAGACATAGCATGATTGAAGGAGAGAATTTGTTTGTTTCGAAACAGAGAAGTCTTGATTCGACATTGAGTAGAAGCTCCCAAAGTTTTCATGACTCTTCTGATCACATGGGTCGACATGGAAAACGAACGTCCTCTTCCACAAGCGAACAGTCTCGAGATCTCATAAATAATAATGAGTCAGATGCTGAAGATTTGCAGTCAAGGCACATGGAGATGGCTCTGAACCAAGGAAAATTGAACAGTGTAGCTGAGGAGGACAGGAAAAGACGGAGGAAAGTTTTCCAGAAACGAAAATTGTCAAAATAAAAAACTGCGCTTCGATCGAGCAAGATATTCTGTTTTGTTTTCTTTTGTTGACTTGGAGGCGTGTGGAATGTTGACAACGAGAGTATTCTTCAGTTCTATTCTGGTTTATAAAACAAGATGATGCTTTGGTGGTATTTTTTGTTGAGTTAATGAAGAAATTTATATCATGTTCGTATGTATGTGGTTTAGAAATAAATTTTAAGATTATACCAATACCAAGGAAGGGCTTTTACTGCAGAAGCCAGTGACCTTTTCCGTGACTTATCTTTGTGAAATTAATGTTTGCCATTGAAATTTGTTGTGGCTTGTCGCCAGTAGTCACTTTGAACCTTTCACGAGACGACACGAAATTATACATTTAAATAATACGAAATAATACGTTTTAGATTTAAATAAGACAGTACTAACAACGAAACAAAAACCAATAAACATTGGATTGGGACAGAAAAACATGTACTGATTTTTTTGTCTCAAAGTTGTGAGAAAATTAGTCTTGACCTGTGAATTGATCTCGTGCACGCTTTTTCAAACCAAAGCAGTCGACAGAGCAGGAGAAAATAAATTTACCTATGCTATGCTTGATAAATTTATTTACTAACACACAATTGAAAATGTGTTAAGGAAAGTGTTTGTAATGTTTCAAATTTTATTTTAGTTTTCTCTGACGAATCTAACCTTTGAAAATGAAAATTTAATAGGTGTATGGCAGCACTAATGATGTTTTTTGCGTTAATTTACAATTCGCTCAGTTCTTGGTTTTCGCAGAAATTAATTTCTTTCTGAAATAATAGGGAAAGACAATGTTTATCACCTCAGTTGGTAGAATTAATTATTTTCATAGGTTAGTTGCAAAGTAGAGGGTTTACCAAACAAAGTCATTTGATAAACTTGGTTTAAATATTGTTGGATGACTTTCTGGTTGTTTTTTTTTTTTAGATATTAATGCAGGTTTGCTGCATGTTGTGTTGTCTGTGTAGATATTTTTCCAGAATTCTAAAAGGCTAAGAATCAGTGAAATTCAGACACATTGTGCTAAACCTGGAGAAAAGAGTGATTGATAACTTGCAAGGAAACCTTCAAGGAAAAAACGAATCGTTTCTGTCGGGCGTATGATCCAACTATGATAAGAAATCTTATACAAGAGTCTGGCTATCAAATGTGAAATGAGAGTGATATTAATGAAAACTAAATGCCAAGGTATAGGGGGGAAATGCAGAGAAAAAATCATGGTTGGTTGAAATAGATAGCATGAATATTCCACCTTGGCCGTTACACAGAAGAATCTTTACCTGCAGGCCCTCTCAAGCAAAAAACCTTAGCTCAGTCCTTTCAAACTCGATCAGGATCAAACTCAAAATCAGAGACCTATATTTATACTATAACTGGCCCAACCTTGGCTCATAAATTCGCTCTGCAACCCTGATGCCAACTTCAAACTTATCAGGCTCAAATTTTTTTGGTTATCACAATGGTTCTGTTCTGTGTCTGTAAAAAATTTCAAATTTCAAAATTCTGTGTCTGTAAAAACTTTTTAAATTGTACATTTTGCTATGAATAGGAAATGATATAGAAAAACTTGGCATTGATTACTGATAAAAGATTTAAACTTTGTGTCATGTGGTGTGCAGCTTTGAAATTTTTTTTTGATGGAGCATATTGAGTTTCGGGAGGAAATGCACTTGAAATATTTAAGTATTTTTGTCAAATATTCGTATATAGAGCAGGGATGAATGAAATGTTTTCTAATTCATAAAATTAAACACAACTACACCTTTCAGATGGTTGCTGTGTTTGCCCGGTTACGGTCCTCTTTTGGTGTCTTACATTTAAATGTCTATTAATTTTTTGCAAAATCTTCAAGTCCAGATTTTGCAACCATGTTAAAATGCCAAATTTTTCTATCATTGTTTAGGAGAAATGTTTGATGGTAGTTTGACCTTGTATTATATGGATGATTTAGATGGTCACATGTGAATAGTATAAATTATGGACAGCCACTCCTGTTGAAATGCAACCACTTATTAAGTACTACTACTATTAACAGTTTCTTTGATTACATCTGAAAATTTACTTATTTTTGTTTATAAATTAGTAGTTGTTATTCAAAATATAATATACATATAATACATGTATGAAATAATTAACAAAAAAATAACATAGTAACCTTACACAATTACTTTTTCTAATTTGACAGATCTAAATGAAAAACTGCCAAACTTGGATTTTTGTCAAAACATGATTTTGGTGTGTTTTGATGTTCATTCTGAGGCACGATTATATGAACACTGAACTTCGTAGCCTGCTGTCTGCCGGGGAACTTTGTAAACAAAATATCAATTTGTAGTACTTTTTGCGCCACTTTACTGCATATAAACTTCCGCTAATGGATAATCTAGCGCCCTCGTCGAGCAAATCATAGTGCCACCCCTGTGGACCTGTATAAATTTTCAGTTTTGGAGAGGGTAAAAGATCCTCTGCTCTGTAAAAGAGAGTGGCAGCTTTTGTAAGAATGAATGGCATACAAGAAAGATTTGTTCCTTACGACAGAGAAATGTTAGTTATTGAGGACCAGGGATACATAACTTTCCATATGGAATAAACTCTTTATAAATAATTGATTTAATTTACCAACACAATAATGAAATTATCAATATTTGCTTGCCTCCCTTTAGAGTATGGATGTCGATCGATCTTTTCCATAATGCACCCCGTCACCGATTTATACAGAGAAATCTATTTTCATTTTTTCCGCGTGACCTGTCAATCAATGACAGCACATTCTTTCATTCTTCCCGTCCAAGTTCAGAAATTAGTTCCTGCTTCAATTCAATTCACACTGCCAGAAGTAACCAAGATATATCAATTATTAAAGCTGTGAGAAAATTGTTTCGAATTTTGACAATCTTTTCGTAATTGTTTACAAAAGTCCTCATGACTCGGCGAACTGATGAAAGCATTAGAATTGCAAAATCATTCTATGCTAGGTAGATAACAAGATTATCAGAATTTTGTATTTGATCTGGCCTGAGATCAGGCTCGCTAAAAAACATTGGAGGAAGAAAAAAATCTCCTTTTGCAGAACTGTAGCTTGAAATCCACGAGGCTACAAGCTTTCAAAGTGTGCTCAAAACAACTTCGGAAAGGCAAACTTAGAGTTTTGGATATCATCCAGATATCTGCGAACGCATTTGCCTGTCCAAAACTTAAGACCTTCTTTTGTGCACAATTGGATATTTGTAGCAGCACGGATTTCGTGCTGCAGCCCTGCAAGCGGAGATAGTTTATTTTGTGTCACACAGCAGCTTGTTTACATTTTGAGATAAGATAATTTATATCACATCTTCACTGATACTGCATAACGTAAACAAAAAAACGTGTCAGAGAAATTTAAAATTCTCAAATATACCCAGACATTGACAAAGAAAGCGTTGATTGATTGCCTCACTCCACCTACACATTGCCTGCGTGCAGACTCAGTTTAGACAGAAATTAGCGAATCAATATTGATTTTGGAACTGCTGGATTAGGCCTATATTTTTGTATTATACGTTTTGAAACGGACCTCTAAAGTAGGCACGCAGGCAAATCTTTTCTGGCAAAATTAAATTCTTTTCAAAGAGAATGTCGATTCTTTTCAGGTTTTTATGGTTACCAAATGACAACTTAGCAGTAAATAAAATTAAACGCATTTCTTGGGATTACTTTGCCGAAAAAATTACAATTACAGTTCTTTATTCAGTTCTTTATCTAAGATCTTTATTACTTTTATGTGAAGCGAAATCTGTAAACTGTGGATAGGGACAGTACAGAATATATTTTACTACAGGCCCGGTACAAACCAAGAAAAAATATAAAAATCATTTTGAAAATTGATAAATTCGATACCATAAATATGTATATTATTTATCCTAAAGACTAGATCAATCAATTTTGAGGAAATGTGAGGAAGTTTCATGTACTTAAATTGACCAAAAAAGCGGGGAAAAGTCGATATAGTTACCCTGTCTTTGAACAGTACAAAAAAGTGCCTGCCCGTGGAAAAGTTAAAGCTGTTTGAGAGCCCCCTTTGGCTGCATCTACTTGCATTTGGTGGAGTAGCCAGGGGGTAGAGGGCGTTCCCCAAGCTTCTCAAGGGCGTGGTCGCAAACAAATTTCGACTTAGCCCCCAGACCCCCGTTCTTCAGAAGTCCGCCCCCAGTATTTTTCGTCTGGCAACGCCACTGCTTGTATTTGTAGGATTTAAAATAATGGTTAGTGACCCCCTGAAATTAGCAGCTGTTGACTGAGGGTTCAGGGGCAGTAACCCCTTTGCTTTCCCTTCTTAGTGGGCCTGATGGCCGCCATTGGGAAGTTGGCTAAACCGGGCTTAAGTAATGTGAATATTGCAAGAATATTTGACTTCGGGCATAGGCCATGCTCGTTGTTTCGAAGAAAGACACTTGCAAAAAGGGTCAAATACGGACATTTGCTCAATCAAAATAACTTTGGGTTGGTTTGTCAGTCGGTTGTGGAAGAAAAGTGAAGTATTAGCTGTAAAAACCATAGCCAGTACCAAAAGAAATTTATAGTTTTTGTTAAATTATTATTTTTTCAAAAGTCGATTTCGTCTAAATAGTTTATTCATAAATGGTTTTTAGAAATTACCTTGGGTTCCTGTTTGAAAGTTATTTTTACTGGAAATTGACAAAGAAATGAATATTTCATTCATAAAATTCTTTATCCTGCAGGTTGGCTGATTCTCATCTGATTTTACCTTATTCATTAATACTCATTTAGCAGAAATCTCTTTTGAATAATTTACATCGTTGTTTCTTTCCCAAATTTTTCTCTCAACAGGGCTCTTTGATAAGAACAGTCTTTGGTTTTCAGATGTTTTCAATTTTGATTCAGTGTGCAGCTATGTTTAGACAAATTTGTACCAATAATTTAAGCAAATCAAATGAATCGAATTCAGAATGTGAATGTATATATAACTTTCTTACACCTTAGCTTTACACCTTTGACCTTCGCACCTGCAAACGTGGCATAAAGCGCATTTACAAAACACATTTTCCTCACTTTTTTCTTTTCTTTTTCTTTAAACGAAAATGATCTCAGGCATGAACTATTAAAGAATGCCGTTACTATAATTTATATTTGTACGGAACTTTATCCAAAAGGCTTGGCTAATATTCAGTAGCCTCAGAGGCATTGTTAATTTATTTGAAATAATTAGCAATTTTGTTTCTCCTTCAATAAATTCGAATAAATTCCACTCTCTCAGAAACAACTATGATTTCTGCAAGGTATTGAAATTTGTTTTTACGCTTAATTTATTTTACGCATCATCACAATTTAAATTTACGTATTATCACAATTCACATTTCTTAGAGAGAAAAAAAATAACATACCCTTTACAATTTGGTTTTCAAGAAAATTATTCTATTGATCACGCTTTAATTGGTATGACGGAAGTCTTTAGGTCTACACTCAATAACAAGAGATAAGGTTGTGGCATGTACATACCTCCAAAAGGCATTCGATACTGTAATGTAAATCATGGCATTCTAATTTATAAACTGGAACTCTACAGTATAAGAGGGATAATCCTATCTCTCAGATCGAAATCAATTTATTTCGATTAGTGGAAAAACTCTAATTTTCTGAAACATACACAATTCGTTTAAAACATTAGGTAATTATTCTGATCTGAACACAGCGAGAAGGCGTAGTCTACCAAGAACCTTTAGCATTGCGAAAATAGAATAAAAAGTTTACAAGCAAAGCTATTTCTGTAGCTAAATCGCCTTTTGGAGTGAATTTTCCAAACTCTAATTCATTATTGTACTCGTTCTGTTGAACGAAATATACATATTCACCCGTTTGTTTACCAAAACATTTTCCCTTCCTGGAAAAGGCAAACTATTTAGTAGGAAAATGCCGACCAACCGGAACAGTAAATGCTTTTTGTATTCCTGAGTTTCCGGGTTCCTTTTAGAACACAATATTTAAAAATCAAAAGCGAAAGTTTAATGAAAGTATTTTAAAACAGAAATGCGAGAAACAACAGATGAAACCAATAAAAAGCTGGTTTTTATATTCTGGAGAAATAGAGTTTCATAGTTCCAATTCCAGGTTCCCAGATTTTTCATTCCGTAAATTGCAGGTGTTTGGGTGAAAATACTTCCTTTCTCCTTAACCTGACGACCATGAGGAAACCAAAATTCTGTTGGTTGAGAGCGGAAAGATAAGTAAAAAATCACTGATTTATGCTTTTAATATTTGCTATGCTTTCCTCAGTCATTTAAGAATGGCCAGGGGCAAGGTTTCTGAACCTGGCTACCTCCGAAAGGTTAGCTTCTTATTGCAAAAATACACAACCTCTGGCTTAGGCCGGGCTAATTTCACCACAACTTGTGTCGGGGTTCGTCAAAGAAAGAAACTTGTCATTTTGGGGACGGGATGGGGGTCTTACAGCGTACTAAAAAATGTTGACAAGACAAAATTTGATGTCATTGTTGTGAGCCCAAGAAATCACTTTTTGTTTACTCCTTTACTGAACAGTACAACAGTTGGCACCCTGGAATTTCGTAGCATCATCGAGCCAGTCAGAAACTTTCGTTTTAGACATGACAGTCATTTCCAGCTAGGAAGAGCCACACATTTAGATGCAGTAAATAACACTGTAGTTTGCAAGACTGACTTCGGTGATCAAACATACAATTTGCAGTATGATTATTTAGTCATTGGAGTTGGGGCACTCAGCAATACTTTTGGCACACCTGGAGTTTCGGAGCATGCTTTCTTCTTGAAAGAGATTGCAGATGCGAGAGCTATCAGAAATAAAATCATATCAAATTTTGAACAAAGTCTCTATCCTGGGACTTCACAAGAAGAAAGGAAGAGACTGTTGCATTTTGTTATTGTTGGTGGAGGACCAACGGGAATAGAATTTGGTGCAGAATTGCATGATTTTATAACTGAAGATATCTCACGACTATTTTCCCAAGAGAAGAAAGATGTAAAAGTTACAATGATAGAGGCAAATGAAATACTACCATCTTTTGATAGAAAATTACAAAGTTTTGCAAGGAAGAAAATCACACAGAGAGAAAACTATTATCTGCTGAAGGGGAGAGTGGTAGAAGTCACAAAGGAACATGTTAAGCTTGATGATGGAAGTGTATTGCCATGTGGAATGGTTCTTTGGTCTACTGGACTTGCACCAAGAGCATTTATAGGCAAGTTATTGCAATAAAACTGCTAGATATATAATATTTTTTTTGTAGGAAACCAGCTCTTAAAAAGTTAAGAAACTTTCAGTACTCATAAAAGAAACATATAAAAAACTTTCAGTGCTAAATTTGTGAAAGATTGAGAAACTACTTTCAATGCTAAAAAATTACCCTGGGTTGCTTGCTGACCAAGACTCTGGCACCCAGGGTAGAAAAAAATGTGCACCACCAGAAAGGGCACACCACACGATACCTGCTATTCTATTAATTAATTAATTTTTTAGTTTATCATCACACCTAGTTTCTAAGTTTGAGAGATCAAATTTGGTAGATTTTTATTTCTATTGCTTTCTATTGTTTAAGATGTAATAGCCCATTGTTCTCTCGTTGTTCTCCCAATTTACAAATATTGGCTCCACCAACAAGATGTGGGTTATTTGGAAAGCATGGGGAAAATAATTTGTTTACAAAATGCAGTGAATAGCTGGGGGTACACCTTTTGTGGTGATGAGAATAATTATACTGGTTTAAAATTCTCTAAAGTGGGAAACATTTAGCTTAAGTTTTGACTCATTTCTCATTGCTGTTTATTTTACATGTAAACGACTGAAACTGAATTTCATAGAATCAGATCTAATATGTAGGTTTAAATTACTAACAACTACATTCACTCCCAGATAAAATGGATTACCCAAAGAGCAATGCAAAACAGCTGATAATAAACAAGAAATTACAAGTTGAGGGAGCATCAAGTGGCAATGTGTTTGCGATTGGAGATTGTTCTTATATTAAGTCAGATCCACTGCCTTGTACAGCACAGGTTGCAGAACGAGAGGGGCGGTATCTCGCAAAGGCATTGGCGTTATATGCAGATGAAAAGAGTAATGATGTGAAAGCATTCAAGTGGAAAAGTGCTGGCATGCTGGCTTACATTGGGGAATATGATGCTCTGGCAGACTTGCCTTTCAAAGGTGGTAAATTGGCTGGTTTTGCGACTTGGTTTCTATGGAGATCTGCATATCTTACGAGACTTGGAAGTTGGAGACTGAGAATGCAGGTGCCTTACGATTGGACACGGACATTTCTTTTTGGCAGAGATACTTCAAAATTCTAAAAGTTGTTTGCCCTTATCGTTTCATTTTATGCTTGTTGTGCCTCTGAACATAGACTAGTCTGTTACACGTTTAAAATTATTTTTACTCTGGGGCACCCAATGACAGTGCGCCCTTTTATTAATTTTGAGAAATTTTTCCAACCTCCCCTTCCTTATTAGAACCCGCCTAATATTAATTTTCGGATATTTGTCCAGCCTCCTCTTTCTTATTAGAATGGCTAGAAAAGTTTATTTGGTTCTTGAGACCAAACAAATTTTGCCTACAAATAAATTGCCTGCAAGAGTTTGGAATTTTAACATAAGAAACAACGTAACTTTCGACAAAATTCTACAAAATTTCCTGCAAGATAACTTTTAAAAAAGATTTCCGCGACCGTTTGTCACATGGCCGGGTGCTTTTTCATGCCATGGTATTTGAAGTAAAATTTTCAAGCCCAATTTTACAAATATGTGTTTTTCACATCATAAATAGATCATCCCATCAGATTAATTCAAAAATTTTTCCAACCCCCCAATTATTCCGACCCCCTACTATTAGGTTTTCAAGATTTTACCAACCCCCCCATTATTCCTACTCCCTATCATTCGGAGCCCTAGAGTAGTAGTTTTGCAAGTATTATTAAAGTATTTCAGATGTTGTACTCTTCGAAAGAAAATTGAGTTGAAACTGTTATGCAAATGTAATTAAATTTTTCATCTACAAACATCTAACATTAATAGTTTGTTTAGCATACATAGTGTTTATTTCCAATCCATCAAAAGGTAAGTCATTAAAAAACATTAACGCTGTCTAAAACAGCCTTTCCAGCAGCCACTCCTCCATCAGCATGTTCGATACTTTTTGTCCGCACTAAATATCCAACTGGCTCATTTATGATCTCCTTCTCGCCGTTTCTAGAAGAATAAATTTGCATTTTGACAAAAAATGTCCCATCACCACTTAGAGGCTGCTCTTTAAATACACCCACCCCTCTTCAACGACTCTCGTTCCAAATTGTTGACAGACGTGAGACTCAGTTATAGATGAAAGATGAATTATAAATTAGAAAGGTGCTGCAATTGATTTGGAGGGACATATTTAATCGAACTTTGAGGCAAAAGTTTAACTTCCAGCTAAATGTTGTTCTTCTTGTTTGATAAACGCATACGTATTTTGTCTATAGCAGTCACAAGTCACAATGATGTAATTTGGTTTCTACTGGTTAATTCAATTCAATTCCCTTTGCTGAGTTAGGATTAACACAATTGTGCTTGAAATATATCTTGAAGCATGACGTTTTATTCAAACTCAGGCTTTGACATTTTGGCCAGTTCTATCTAACGGTATATCAAGAGATTTTGCTCAACCCATTTCTCAGGGCCTCAGTCAGTAAGATGAGGTGATATACATGCTATTTACATAAGATAAAAACCATATACCAGCATGAGAATGATGAGGGTGATTTTTGCTATCAGAATAAGGTTGTTGTGTCTGTATTTAACAAATACATAATTAAAATTAAATTAAACAAGCAGCAAAAAAGCAATCAAATTTGTTGTAGATACAAGAGTTTGAGAAGTTAATTAAAAATATCATGATGAGAAGAAGTTATCGAACATGACTATGACCAATTGTTATATCATATTCATAAAATATCCTATTCATGATACCAGTTATGAAACCCAATAAACAAATATTGTTTCATGAATATTTCATGTTTCAAACACCAAATAATGTTTTATGCAACAAAATTGATTATCAAAAACATGTTTACATATAAGATGGCCTTAGATGAACAAGCAAGAACATAACTAGGCAACCTAATTGAAATATCGTTCAGCAAATCTTTCAGACGACTCTTAAATTAATAATCTTACCTCAAAAGTATTCCAAACACGCCAATTTCGTTCACAACATCAAGTAATTTTGGTTCATCAAAGTCAACATGAACGATGAAGTTCTTGTACACGGGCGCATTAACTTTATCCATTAGGATATACTGACTCCTTTCCAAGGGATCTTGTATGGCTTTTAATACTGATACCAATTCCTGCCCATAGTAATTATTACCTTAAAAAAACATGAAATCTTTCGTCAACAAAAACAAACTTTTGCTGAAAAATCAAAATTACTGTTCAACTAATGGGCCTAATCGTAGAGTTACACGTGGATTCAGATTATATGCTTTTACGAAGAGTTATTTTGTGTATAGCTATGACATGAAAAAGAAGATGTGTACTATGAAATTGGTCTTGCCATAACAAGTTTTTGTAAATGCTTCTCAATATTGTCGTACTTTTAAACACGAAACATACTGCAGATAGAGAAAACATGTTCGAATTTTGTTCACTCGAACCTTTTTTAAAAATTCGATATGTTTTCGTATCATTTAAGTATTAATGACCAGCAAGCAATTTGTTTAGAAAAGTTCTTTTAATTAGACTAGAAACATAAATGCTAGACTTCCCCAAGTATATTTCTTTCTTAATCTGAGAAAAGGAACTGAAGGAATAACTTGAGATCATTGAAGAAAGGAAGCTGAGGATGAGGATGAGGAAAAGAACGTTTCGTTTATTATCTTTTCCTCCTCCTCGTTTGTTTCTTCCGAATTTCCTTCGTTTATTCGTTATTAGATTAAAAAGAGTTCTCAGTTTGTATCAAACAGAAATAGCCTTGGTGTAAGTTTGCGTAAATGCTCGAACTAACCACACAATTTTCACAATAAAGCAAGATGATTTACCTCCACCTTCCCGCTGAGGCTTTAAAACAAAATTGTCTGGATTATCCAATGCCATTTTTGCCGCTTCATCTCCTTCTTTTCCCTAAAAAAGTAAATTTCTGAAGAATAAGAAAACAAGAGTCAATTCAGTTATGCCAAACAAGGGCAGATTCTGCAACAATAGTGAAATTGACACGCCAATTTCAAAGCGATTAGCCATTCAAGACCAAGCGAATTCTCTCAAGCAGCAAATCAAAACATGGCTTTTGTTTGTTTTGGTTTACTGCTTGCGAGAATTCGCTTTGTCTTCGATGGCTAATCGCTTTGAATTTCGCGTGTCAATTTCATTATTGTTACAACATTTTCCTTCGTTGTTATGCCTTGAGAGTCAAATTTAATGTCAATTAAATCCACGAAAAACCCGTACTAAATCTACCGTTTGAAGGCTGCATCAAATTTTAGTCAAATCATAGGTCAAATTCGACTCAAATTCATGTTCTCCTAACGTTTGAATCCAAGACAAATGCTAGTCGAGTCTCGTGGTAGATTCAATCAATGTCAATTGCATTTGAATGGACTCAAGTGCAACACAAAAAGTGTATGTGCGAAAGGTGACAAAACGGGACAAAAAATTTCGTAAGAAGTGCAGTGTCACGCATTAGCATGTATTATTAGCAAAAACAAAACATTTTGCTGTGCTTCAAAAGGCCAAACAAAGAGCAGATTTGACAGTAAAGCTAAATTCATATTCTGCAGGGTACGCCAAAAAAAACGGACACTCTTTGACTGCCTACAATAAATCGTATACTACCCCGATTGTCATGATTGAAGTTGATATCTACGTCAGAGGGATTAAATGGGAAAAATAATTTTTGACGATTTTTTCGACGCTTGTGCTTACCTTGTAAACGATGCTCGAAAATGTTTCGATCTCACAGAGGCTCGAAAACAATGAAAAACATTCATCAAATTTCTAAATCTTGAGAGCACATGGACAAAAGGGGATTCCCGCGACCTTGTCCACGAATCAAAGACTCTTTCAGTTTCACGTTCTTTCATTTTTCACGCATATGAAAGAAGTATGAAATCAATGTTTGATTTCTATGACATTTTTTCGGAAAATCGTTTATTACGCAAGCAAGAGCATCGAAAAAATCCCCAAAAATCATTTTCAGCTAGTTCAGTCCCTCTGACGTAGATTTCAAATTATATCATCGTAATCAGCGTACTACGATTTATGGTGGCGTACTACAAGTTTATTTGTTTTATTTTGGCGCAGTCGGTAGATAACTATTTTTCATCATGAAAGTTTCGTTATGAAAGTTTGGAAAACAAGAAAGTATAAGGATTTAAGCAATTTAATGCTATTGTAAACAACCTCATCCAATGTATAAAGCCCGGCAAAAGTTCTCCGTATCTTGCTGACTGCATCTGGATCTTTTATGAACCTGAAAGAAAACGAACATGCATGAGCTGCGCCAGCCCAAAAAATATGGGGTAGACTATTGCTGAGAGGCATTGAGAAAAATATGGGGTAGACTAAAATATGGGGTAGACTAAAATATGGGGTAGACTAAAATATGGGGTAGACTAAAATATGGGGTAGTTAATTGCTGAGAGGTATTGCTTACCATTTTTACACCGTTTTTGGTTAACAACAAATAGTGACTTGTGAAGTGGGGGTGGGCATGTCCACCCCAGTCCTCCAACCCCTGGTGATGCTACTACGAATATGGTTTCAATTTTATTACATAAAATTACATATTTCCATGATCGGGTAAATGTTTCCTCTATAAACAGTCCATTTTTTATAGTGCGACAATAAGTGGGAAGATATCTGAAATTCAAAACAAGATTAGCAATCCTTTTCTGAAAATTCAGGAAAGTTCTCAAATAGTTTAATTAGCTAAAGAGCACCAACTACCGTCTCCAAGGTCCCGGTAATCAACGAATAAGCTTGTCATTTGCATGGCTTACCTTTCCACATTTCCTGGTGCGCTGAGAACTTGCTGTATTTTCTTGCAACCAACAAGATGGGATGCTATATTTGGAGATTTTATTGTTTTTGATCTCTCGATTAACAATCTTGCTGACCAACACTACAATGAAAAGAAAATTTGATTTCACAAAACCGAAGAATGAAATGAAAACACACAAAAGGTTAAAAAAAACCATGCCTAATTTGATGCATGATACATCCGAGTTTCTCAGCGTTTTCATATAATTTTTCTTACCACTTGTCTTGGAAGACTGAACGGTAAATAAACAAAACATAAACGATCAGAAAATAAAACGAATGTAAAATTTATTACCATGTCAGATACGTAATCATTTGGTGAATATCCAGCTCTAAAATATGAAACAGCGACTTCTTGTCCATTTCTTCAAAAAGAAAGTGAGAAATGTGAAGTGACATTCAGTTATGTTTAGGCCATTTAAATAATTAAGAAAGAAAAAAAACTTTCAACGAAACGAGGAAACAATATACTTACATCATCAACCTAAGATCGTCTGTTAACTTCCCTTCTTTGTGTATTTCTTCGAGAGATTTGAAAAGGACAGGAACAAACTTCTTCGGATCTGACTCTCGAATCCTAAAAAGTCGATAAAAAAAAATTAAAGATTTCATTTCAATTATTTATGGAGGGTAACCTTTCAGCAAGACTGATTTTCAAGGGGCCCTCCAAAAAAGTTACAATCTGAGTTTACTAATAAAAACGTTAAAGCTATACCTATTTAAAATATTTGAA
Source organism: Phacellophora camtschatica (assembly GCA_036873815.1). Lineage (NCBI taxonomy): Eukaryota > Metazoa > Cnidaria > Scyphozoa > Semaeostomeae > Ulmaridae > Phacellophora > Phacellophora camtschatica. The sequence continues at coordinate 7,080 of JAYJMH010005541.1, read as the reverse complement.
AAACTAAAAACTGTTATCATTAAATATAAAAACTAAAAATAAAATGGACATAGCCAACAAAAATTATTAAATAAGCCTTTTGAAAGCATTAATGGAAGGAGCCTGCTTTGACTCAGCTTGAAGGCTATTCCACGATTTGGCTCCTCCAAATGCAAAACCTTTTTGTCCAGAAGTTGAGGTATTCCAGATCATTGTTAATAGCCTCGTTCAGCTGAGTCAAGCTTTTGGACCTGAAGCTAAGACTCATGTCATCGGCATACATTGTTATTACAGAGTTGGGAACAACAACTGGGAGATCATATATGTAGACAAAAAAAGAAGATCCTTGAAGAACACCTACTTCAATCTGCTGAGTTTTTTATTTGAATCCTTCAATTTTACAATATTGTTTCTTATTTAAAAGAGAAATTCAAACCAAGTTAGTTCTCTATTGCTAACTCTAGTGTTTCAATTTGTTGCAGATAATATTGTGATCGACAGTGTCAAATAACTTCTTAAGGTCTATAAAAAACAAACCCAGCTGGTGTCTGGTTTAAGTAAGTAAGTATTCATTTGCCACTAAAAATATTTACAAAATTCGATAAATAACATTAAAAAAGTCACGAACCCCTGGCTAGTGGCAGGGATAACATCAAAATATCAAAATGACCTTAATTCCGTGATGGTCCCTTTTAGAGGCGTCTTACGAGAAAAAAAGGTTTGTTTTTACTGAAGTATTTAAAAATACAGGCATAGAAAGTATCAATGAAAGTTTTTCATGTAGCTGCTTTTGATTTTGTGCTTTAAAGAATTGATGTTATTTGCATTTTTTATATCAGATGGTAATTGATTCCATAATTTAGGGCCTAGATACGAAGAGCATTTTTGGCCAATATTGCTCTTACGGAACGGAATAGCTAATTTATCTTTTGATCTACGAGTAGTTTGGATCTGGTTGGAATGTTGAAACATATCAGAAAAAAATATTGGTGAAGTTCCTTTAAAGAAGGTCCATATCACTGTACCATGCAGTTACCAGAATTTTAAGCAAACAAATGACCGTCGAATGTAATTTTCTGAAACCAGATTGGTTTGACGCGAGTAAGCCGATACAGTTTATACTGGTACAGCAGGTTGTAATTTTTCAAAAGTTTTTGTAAAGTTTCAAAGCAGAGTTTTTCAAAAAATCCTGGAGAAAACTGGAAGAGCTGAGACTGGGCGATAGTTTAATTTATCAGCTCCATCTTTAAATATGGGAGTTACCCTGGCGATTTTCCAAAATCAGGAAATTGGCCAATCTCAATAGAGGTTTTCAACAACGATGCCAATTTTTTGAAATATTGTCATCTCCAAAGTTTTTTCCCATTTTACCTTTTGCGATCAACGATTGCATCCCCAATATCCTGTACACCTACAGATCTAAATATGAATTAGAATCCGGATTAAGGTGATAGTAACCGGATAGAGGGGGGCTCCAAAATCCGTAATTTTATCTGCAAGATTCTTGCCGATCGAACAGAAGAATTCATTCATTTTTTCAGATATTTGCTCCTTATTTTCTAGTTTCAATACCAGACTCAGATAGTACACCAATACAAGTAGATTTTGATATTTTGTTTAGTGCCTGGTTGAATAATTGATCAGGCCTGCAAAGAGTGTTGAAAGGCATTTTCTCAAACCTTATGAGAGACACTTTTCGAAATAGTGTTAATGCTCTAACATCAAATTGAAGCTATTTAATAAGTAAGTTAAGCCTCGTGTTTTACATTCATTCATCTATAAAAGCAATATTAATTGAAAAGTGCAGTAAAAACCCGCATATGAGAACCTTTACCCTAAAATATTGACCAGAAGTTTCTAAAAAATGCCAGAATTTTGAAGAAAATAAAAAACCGATTTTTAAAGTAAATATGGGCTCAAATAATGTAATTTCTACACCTTGAGAGTAGGCTGACCCCCTTCATTTGAGCATTTTTAAATTATATATACCCCAATAATAAGTACTTTTGTTAGGTTCACCTCCAAAACATAAGGTTCCTATATATATGTGGGTTTTTAGTGTATTGGATTTGTGTTTAAAACAGGAATATCCACCAGAAGCCTGTCCGCTACTACTGTGCTTGACTGTTAATTTTTTTTTTAATTTGTTTAATTTTCTATTAATTTTGCCGTTGTCGGAAATACAAGTAGTTATTTTGCAGGCAGCCCTGATAATAATTTTGGGTTATTACCTTTCTTGAAAACTGTACTGTAGCATTCTTTGATCGTATCTATTCGTCTCGCCACTTTGGACAACAAAAAGGAGAACAGCACTGGAAATGGAAAAATATTTAAAAAGTAAGGTTTATTTCAACTTGTGTCGAGTAAAATGTTAAACTTCACTTAGATTATATTAAATTAACTTAGCCACCTTGTAACGAACATTATGATCTGGAGTCAAACTTGACTTGTGGCTTCAGAGGATAGATTCATTATGGATTTATCACGGGCTAAATTGATGTCATTAAATTTGAATCGACAGAATTGCGACATAAGTCCGACTGAATATGTTAGAAATATCAATTAAAAGGTTTTTACGATGGTAATTAAAAGGTTTTTATTAAATTGTTTTTACGATGGTAATTACCAGACAAAAGTAAAAAATCCTCATGCAGGTGAGCTATTTTTAAAGCTTCAGGATGCAACAGCATCCTTCACTGTTGACAGATAAAACTACACATCTATGACTTAAAATTTAAGGATGAATATAAAAATAAATGTTGATATTATCGAGACCACTGGCCTGTCATTTCCATATAACTTCCATGCTTCAGCAAGTCCTTTCCCGAGGCCAAAAGTTGGGTTATTTTCAGGAAGCTGTACGAGGAGAATAAAAATAGTAAAATTTAAAAAACGTGGTAATCACCAATTTTCTATGCACTCATTTTAGTCGATTAAACATTTATGGTCATCCTCATTGCAAAATCACGAAAAAGCACAGTTAATTGCAGTTATGCATAATTTCGTAATGTCTAGGCTAATTCTATTTGCATCCTTCTAAATTCTCAAAGACTAGCGCAACTATAAGCGGGTCTCGGGGGATCCGGACTCATACTCTTTTTCCAGAAATCAAGACTTTTGCCCTAACTTTGGAAACCCTTTTGTCATGATTTTGGAGACTATGCGGCAACTAACAGACATGCTGGGTATCTCAAACGGACTACGGAGGGAGAAAGCGCCTTTCACTTATCTTATAATGGCCTGAACGAACAGGATCATTAACTAACTACAATAGATATAATTTGAAGTTTAAGAAGTTGATGATATCTATTTGAGCATTCTGTACCTTTTCCCTTCTAAATGGAGCTTTGTCTCCAAGAAAATTTGCAATGTGCCTAAAACATAGAAACAGAGGATGAAATTTGAATAAACCAAATGTCGTTATAAGCATTAAATACCCCCAGTAATTACAAAATATCTTAATTCTCATAGACACAAAAATCAATTGAAAAGTACTTCTGTATAATTTTTATTTATTTTGCTTTTGATTAACTTTCCATAATTTACGAACAAAATAAAATGTAAGATGTTCAAATTTTCTAAAAATTTAATTTGCTTCAAAAATATCAAACATCGCAAACGATGATTTTGAATTCCTTACCTGTGTAGTTTGCAAACTTTTGTACCAAGACCGGAGAAAGATGCTGCAATCATATTCACTTCAATTTGTTTAATTTCGTAATTTCTATGCTCTGTTTTAGGTGTATAACCATTTTGGTGGTTAATTTTCTTCTCATCAAGCATGTAGTCACTCCGCATCAAGTCAACGCTGATTGGCTGAAGAAATATAAGAAAAATACAACAGTTGCAAGTTAAGTTAAGCAACCAATTTGCATAAAGGACGACATGATTGTTATTTGATATGAAGAATGCCAAAACTGGAAGAGTGAGAATAGACATACAATTTGTAAGAGTTTCAGCTGTTTCCAATTCTCTTGCCTAAAAGTAACAAGATTTATTTCCTATTCTCAACTTGCATTTTTCCTTTCAATGGTGGACAAATTTGAAGGTTTGAAAAGAAAAGAGTGTGCAAAGATAAACAACATGTGCAAGAGGACATAGTAACTTGAAATACTTCAAAACAGAGAAACACAAAAAGAAACAAAGTTTTTGAAAATAAGATAATTACGGACGGAGAGTAATACAATTTGCGAAAAAGGCATACAATTTGAATATCAAGGTACACTAGTGTCTTATTCTACGGAAACAGGTGGGTCACACTGTCTAGCCTTCTCTTCCCATAATTAGACTCTCTGTAATTAATTAATTAATTAATTAATTAATTATTTAATTACTTAGTAGCATTAAATAATGTTGTTTTTTAATTAAATAATGGGGAATTTCACTTTCCATAGCAGCAGACAGCGAAGGAATAGTGTCATATTGAGGGTAACTATTGAAAGAATTTGCTTTATCATCATGGTTATGTTTTTTCATTAGATACTGCGTACACTTAAGGTGGTAGTTAACAGTGTTGCTATTTTCATGGGGTGAATTTTCGAAAAAGTGTGTACTGATGCCTGAACGACTGTATAACAAGTATCTGAAAATAATTTTGAAATATGTGACCTTGTTTTAAAAAAAACATATATTTAATTGCAAGAGGTCTGATTTCCCTTGCCTAGCAACTATTTGTGTATTTGGTTGCTAGGGAGGTTACCCCAAAACATGTTGCCCAGCCTAAGAATTTTTCATGGTTATTGTGTCCTTGCACCCATGCTATCCTTCCCATCATCACTTGCTGCCCTTCCCATCACTCCCTCGCTTCTGACAGCCTCCGTAAAGCATAGCAACGCATCAACCTTCTGTCAATTTTCAAAATGGATTCTCAAGAAAGATGTGCAAACCAAGTAGCAAAGTCCAAGCGACCAGATAAGATAAAATTTGCGTCCAAGAGGAGGAAGAAAAGAAAGGGATTTTATGCAAAATCGAATACGAATGTTGTTGGTGTTCCAAAGAAAGCTGCTGCTGCAAAAAGAAAAGTGGAAACAACACAATAAAAATCAGGCTGATGATGATGATGTTGTTAGTCCATCTGAAGAAAATCAGCTGATATATGGAGTCAACGACGAAAGACTGAATATGTCCAAAGAAAAATTGATGAATTCTTCCTTTGAGCATGAAAATGTTGAAGGAAGAGTGGAAGACAAAGAAGCTCAGAATAGTCAAAATATAATTATTGATAGAAAGATATTAGAAGAATGTCTTGGTAAGGCAGCTATATGCAGTTCATGTAGGAGCAGAAAATCTTCACTACAGCTACAAACAATGAATAGCAAAGGTTTGGCCGAACAATTAGCTTTTAAATGCTCAATTTGTCACCAAATAACTCTTTTTTATACATCCAAGAAATGCTTTGAAGGTGAAGAAGGTGGTTCAAACAGGTGCAAAAAGGCATTTGAAGTGAATCGCAGATCTGTCTTTGCTTCTGTAACTATGGGTCACAGTGGATTGAAGAAGTTTTGTGCTACAATGGACCTTGGTTCACCAATTACAAAGGCAATTCGAGCAAAGCAGATACAATGAGTCTTTGTGGTATTAAACCAGGTGCCTGTGCAATAAAATCTCTGATGAATGATGACCAAACAAGAGTTGAGGCAGCTGCAAGAAAGGTAACTGTAAAATATCGCAAAAGACGCAGAGAACTTCGTGCATTAAAAAAATCTAAATCAGATGTAGGATACTTTCCAGGTGCCTTTAGTTTATCAACAGAGCCTGATGTGAATATAAAAAACAAAGAAAAAGAAAAGGCAAACCAGAGAGCAGCATTCCAAAGAAAAAGCCAAATATTTCAAAGAAAAAAACCCAAGAAAGAAGTCTAACCTCGAAAATTCAAGAGCCAAACATTGTGTTTGCCATGCCAGTTGAAGAAACAATTTTCCAAAAAGAGTAATATAAATTGACTGCAGAACGTTTAGAATTACTTATGATTGATACTGATTGATTATAACTTGAAAAATTCACATATTCAACAACGAAAAACACAATTACAACCTTTCCAGAACTTTGAACGGGTTTTTCTCACAAGTTTGTTTTCTTCAATTGCATAATTTGTGGCAAAGATTTCAGACCAACAGTTTTACTTAAACAAGGGAAAATGGGCAATCTTATTAATTTAAGGTAGATCTATCAGATTTGGGTGTGCCCGTGAAGGTGGAAATATACAAGCTTTCAAAAAAATTTATTGTGTGCTTTAGAACAAGATGTGGTATATTTGTTTTGCTCATTGCATAGCACTGAGAGATTAAAATAAGCTGTCAAAATTTCATTTGAATATCTCCAACTGTTTTTGAGATATTCTTGCCACAGCAGGCGCGGATCCAGAGAAAATATTGGGTGAGTTACTGAAGTTCTACACGCCGGAGGAATTATATTTTTGTCCAGAGTGACGATTCTCCTTTAATTTTATCTCAATGATGTGACCAGTGTTTTCGGTGTGCTTCAACAATAGCCTATGCAGCTAGGGAACGTTCATGTTTTGTATAGTAAGTACAAAATTTTGTGAGGTAAAGTGCAATAATAAAATTTCAAAATATTTTTTGGAAATTATACATCCTTTCTTATAAAGTGTGTTCTTATAGCTCACCAATCAGCTCAATCTCAATTTGAAGCAAAAAATCTCACCTGAAGAAAGGACAAAGGACAAAGAAAGCATTTTTTTCGAATAAAATCAAAAGTTTATAAGGAATAAAATGCTTTGTAATTAGAATAAAAGCAAAAAATCTCCAAAAGACTTATCCTATTTGCGCCTAAGTGAAATTATCCGATATGGGCCCAAGCAAAAGTAAATATTTTTGACAAAGAAATTATTTTTTTCCAAGGAAATCAAAATTTATAAAGAATAAATCGTAAAAGGTTGTAAATGTTGATATGCTTGAATAATGCCAAAACAAATGCCCCAAACAATAAATTCGATGAAATAGAAATTATCCTATATGCGCCAAAATTATCCTATTCTGGACATTGGACATTTTGGACATGTGCCCGAGCGCTCTCACTATTGCTGGAAGAAAGCAGCTATATGCCCATTTCAAAATACTTTTGGGGGAATAGGCCATTAGC